>QEOT01123008.1:0-34517 GCA_003123785.1 Pterocarya stenoptera
AGTAGAGAGAAAAAGAATTCTATTAATTGATGTGATGTATTTTAAATAATTTATTTTTATTAATATAAAAAAAAGATTAATTATATATCTCATTAGGTTTGTTTTAATGGGTATTTGTTTAAAAAATTATTATTTATATCCCCCTCCCCTACCAACTCTGATCCACATCCAGTCCATTTTCCTTCTATATTTCTTCATTTTCTCCTCTACCACATAGGGTCTTGCATGAAACAAACAGAATCTTTACAATAAATCAGTATACACTCGTATATAAAGATGTTCCGTGAAAAATTTATAATTTCCACATTGAAGAAAAGGAGGACTTGGTACTTTGACTGGCTACTTTCTTGCAATTCTTTCTCTGCTTCTAGGATGTATGGCTACTAAGCTGGCTTCTCCCAAGATGAGACACCCTCGAGTGAGGAATCAAAGCAGATTCTTCATCCACATCTGAGTCAGGAAGAGAACCAATCCTTCCACCACTGTTGTTGTTGTTCGCCTCGCCGTTGGGGACATATACATCAGATGCCTTCTTCTCCATCTTCAACTCCTGCAATGTTTGGAGACAAAACAAATATAACTAGATAATAACTTGAATTGTACAACCAACCATTCAAGAACTGCTTGGCACTAGATAATTTTTACATCTTTCCTTTAACCAAAACATAAAATAACCGTGGTTCCACTACTTAATCTTCCTCTTTTAACAGAACTTGCTGATGTAAAATCAGTTCAATCAGATAGCCAGAGTGGATGCTTAGCTGGAGGTAGCAATCTTAAGATTATGTGCTTGCTCCTAGGCAATAACCTTCATACATTGAAGAATGGAAATAAGATGGGAGGTCACTCGCCATGGCAGACATTAGTTTTCTAAGATGGTCATCATCGTAATGGTTCTTGCAAAGTATCATCAAATGTCGGGGAAAACTTTATAGAATTCCTAGGAATAAGTCATAAATTAGGAAAGAATATGAGATCACTCAACCTAAAATATTACAAGAATAGCATAGAATATTGACCTTTATCACACTATCTGGGAGACTCTCGGGAGAAAGTTGAGATGTAGGAGCATCTCTGACCTTCAAGTAGTTATACACGATGACACCACAGAGAGCTGCAGCAAGATGGAAGTAGTTCAGTAGGTCGTACGAACTAGAAAGTTTTAAAAGTTGAAACTAATTGCAAACCAACAATGTACCTATTGCATAACCAATTATATTGAGGCTAGTGATAATAGACTCAGGAAATAGAGCAGTTGAAAGGGCAATGAGTATCCAGTCTTTCAAAACTCCCGCAACACGGATAGTTACAGCTCCGGTTCTTCCAATTACTAAGAAAATTGAGAAGTTCAAAGCTAGAGCACAAAGTGCGTTTGAGAAGAATATCCAAAAATTGAACTGAATCTGTGAAACTTCCATTACAGGCTTCTCCAGAAAATACCAAGGAACAAACAAAAAGACAAAGCTGCACATGACAGAGGGTGAGAATCAGTAATTTATGCAATCAGCATAAATAATTTAAAATTGTTCCCCCACATTGCATGTCAATTGATTTATCTGAAGCATATCCACAGCAAGTTCAATTTTTTTTTCAGAGACTCCTAAAATATTCTTTTCCATGATGTAGTTGCTGGATTTGACTTTCCTCAAAGTTCAAATAAATACATGCAAGCCAAAGGACAATGCATGAGGATAGCACAATCCAAGGGAGCGCCACGAATAAATTGCTGAATCCCATCATTTTCAATATAATAGCAATAAAGAAATATCAGTAAGTGATAAAGCCCAGTTAGCGGGGCTTTAACTCCTAATGAGGTTGAGCTATTTAAAGACCAGAACACCATATAAGCACCATTCGTGCTTGAAGCAACATGTTAAACTCATAAATAGAACTCCAATTTAACGGTTCCAGATATGTGATAATAAGATACCTGCAAGGTGCTATGTAATATAAGCTGGTGATAGGATTTAATGTTAAGCCCTTCTTTTGAAGAAGAACTTGCGTTAAGACCAGCCTGAGAGCCTCACCAAACATCCCCATAACTTGATAACCTGTACCCAGCACGTTAAAATGAATTTCCCCATATGAGGAAATGACGACTCCAACACTGACCAGCAGCATGTTCAAGAACACGTCACACCTTAATTTGTCTGTGCCACAGACAACTGCCGTCAGGAATGTCGCCACTGGCACTGTGAAATCCAGATTATAAGCAGTGTTTAGCCATTCAGTAGTTTACAAGGCATACCAATGATATACAAGCACATATTATTAACATACTCAGGGCTTTAAGCATTTGGATGAAGGCCACAGAAATGTACAGGTAAGCAGTGTTGCCAAACCTGTATAGACACAGAAAATGCATTTAGTACTTGGAATCTGAATTTTTTATATAAAAATACTGGGAATATATGAATTAACAATAAATACATGCCATTATGGATATGCCAATCATAAGTTACACATGAGGGCATTATTAGTGAACACAAATCAACATAATGATGCAAAAGCAAGTATTCAAATCATGAACACCTAAACAGATCAAAGTTAACAGAAGAACTGCTAAAAACTTAGCATGAATGATCTAAGACAGCTTACTGGCAATTGTAATCGATTGTCTTCAAGTAACAAAAAATACTTGCACAAAAATAATCTAATCATGAAGATGTTCAGCCCAATTATTTCCATGTGCAATAGGATTTTAAAACGGTATGGAAAGAAGATACATTTCTGACCCACAGTAGCTAAAAAGTCAAAGATCATTGTTAACACTTAAATCAATTCAACTAAGCCTTAATCTCAGCCAGACTAGGGCCGTAAAAATGAGTTCAGAAGTCCTTTTCCAAAAAAAAGAATTGATATCTACTAACTAAAACTGATAAACATGAATGTGATACTGCTTTCTACATAATAATGAAAAAACTCACATTAAGCACTGCAACAAGTATCCTTGTACTTATAAAAAAAAAAAAACAAGTATCCTTGCAATCCAGGAGAACTTGATAGCATTATTCATACTTGGGCCAGCTTAGATTAGTTCTTAATTTCACAGGTACTCGTAGGACAATAGTAAAACAACTGTCTAACATGCCCAAAATTATTGTTTCTTGTCTAAATAAAATAAATAAACAAAAGCCTCAAGATCGTATCCTGGAATTGTCCCCAGCCATGTCAGAGAATAGCATGTGTGCATAAGCTCGTGCCTTATGGGAAACAATTACTGGATTCAATTTCAAACCAGCAGTCTAATTCTACAATATAAGTTGCTTACCATAAACTTGATGCAAAGAACGCACTTATAGGAACGACACATGTTGCATATCTGCAAAGCCAGGACATCACTGAAAAGCAAAGGGTTTTGATGACACAAAAAACCAAAAAGTTAATGTGACTAGCTTACATTTTGAGCGTCATTTTAATAGGAGCAACAACCTGCACCAATTACGTAGCAATTAAAAATATCAAACTGTTTGGCCAACATAGATTTGTATAAAGGAAAAGAATGCGGGACGGAGAAGGTATGCCATGGCACAGAGAAGAAATCAAAGAGGGAATTAGAAAGTAAGAAATGAAATGGGATGAGACCTAGTAAAAATACATTTCAAAAAGTTGGAACAGTAGAGCTTAATCTTCATTTTATCCCTTCATAAAATTTACATATGGTAGGAAACCAGTGATGAGAAGATAGAAGAGAGCAAAGGCATCACAAGTTTGAACAGACTCTTACCTTGAAAATGCGGATGAGAAAAAATGCAACTGCGCCAGAAAATCCCATATGAATCATAGTGAGGGTTATTGGATACGGAAAATTGAAGTACTTGGTCGAGAGGACCCACTGCATGAATGAGAAGGAGTTAACAGTAATTATCTAATCTAGCAGTTGGGAAATCAGAACCAAATTATAAAAGAAAAAAAAAAAAAGATCCAAAAAATAACCCTGGATAATGTGACAGACATATCAGGAATGCCTCACCTTGTTGTACAAAATAACACCGGATGAAAGCACTATGTAAACTAGAAGGTAAATATAGGTCAACAGATGCTGCCTGCTGACCATCATGGCTGGAATACGAGTCCTACAAAAACCCTTCAAAAAAGACTCTTTTCTTTCCAAGCGGCATCAAAGAATACAAGCTTTCCAAATGAAAAATTAGGCTATGCCGCACATATTTCCTCCATATAGACTGGTGCAACTATTCTTGTTGAAGCCGAGATTCCCCTGTTCACCAACGATTACCAACATGTCAATTATCAAAACCAATGCTATCACTGAGATTTCAACGCTTACATCTCTAAACTGGCAAAAGCATGCTGTGGGGGATCATTATATCATCAGTCCAGAATGACTGGCAACAGCAAGATATTTCTTTAACTATTAAAAAGCAAGGAGATTTTTCATAACACTTGTTCAGAGTTTTATTCAAAGCAATCGAACAACGCGGTTAGAATATGAATATCAACAACACATTTATCTATAACTAGGACATATTATACTGACAGTGCTTATAGCAAGTCCAAATTTCAACTAAACCACACAGATCCAGATGCACGTTAGAACCCGATTATCCTCGACATGGAACAATTAATAAATGGAATAAAATTGCTAATTGTCTCCAAGATTAAAAAGCTAACACCATTATAGACTGAACACCATTATTGTTATAAAAAAAAAAATATTATTCTTAATTTAACAAAGATACCATAAAATAAAATCGCTAATTATTCGCCAAAACTATAAAGCATTTACTAGGAAACGAAATTTTTGTCGTAGCAAGGAATTGAATGTGAATAATGAATAAAAAACAACTAAGAAATACTTTACTCATTCACAACTGCGAATCTGATTCGAAAGAAACAATGACGGAGATCACCGAGAGAAAGAGAGAGAGAAGAACTTAGAGACTGAAATGGAGATTGAGAGTCATACAACGTTTTTTTTTCGTGTTATAGGGTTTTTGGAGCTCGAGGCCAAAATGGAAGTCGGAGAGATCCGGAGGGACGAGAAATACGCGATTTTATTCAGCTTTTTTCTTTTTCTGTAATTTTCTCTATAACCACGATGGTCCATGGTCCTTAATAACTGGCAACAATCCAAACGATGTCGTTTACGTTAATCAAAGATACTTCACCGCGACATAATGATCCGTAGCCGTATCTCAGTATATGGAAGGTTGATTTATGCCTGTTTAAATGTTGAGCTAAGTTAAATCTTTTATGAGTGGTGGTAAGTTAAAATGATAGAGTGAGTTTTATAGATTTATTTAAGATGAATTTAAATATATTTATAGGAAGTTAAAAAAGATTGTAGATCTCACGTATAAAGAGGTATTGAGTTGAAAAAGATTGTGCATCTCATGTTTAAAGAAGTTTTAAGTTGAGATAGGTTTAATGATTTGAAAATTAGGTGTTTAGATATTAGACTTAGTTTAAAATTAGTCTAAACTGAGATGATCTCAATTCAGTTCAAGTTTCAAATGGAATCTTATTTATCCTATAAACAACATCTTTCGGATTTTAAGAGATAGATATATAATTTTTGTTTAAAATTTATTTTATATGTTAACATCTGATAGTATTTTATAACTTATTTTATATGTTTATTTTTTATCACTTGAAATAAAATAATTGACATTGAAAAATGTAGCAATAGATTTGCTGTAATATTAATTGTGAGAAAGATTCTTTATCTTGAATTTGTTATCTCACAGGAAAGAAACTAGATTATCATAGCAGGTGAAGATAAACTGGATGGAGAAAGGAGAGGCATCGGCTAGGTTTTTTAAGTCATTTGCTTCCATGTCGAAACCAGTGATGAAGGTGAAACGCATGAAGGATGGTACTATCCTGGACAATCCTGAGGCAATCTATATGGGTGGAGTCGAGCTTTTTAGTCAATTCCTTTAAGCCCGTCAGAATCGGGTTCTTCCGGATTTGTCTTCGCTTGTGGATTTTGATGTACGGAACAAGAAAACAGATGTTTATTGTAGTCCCCTTCAATCCAAGAGGTGAAAGATGATATGTTCTCGGTTTCCATTGATAGTAGCCCAGTTCAGATGGGTTTGGATCGGATTTTTGACAATCATGTTGGGATATTGTGGAAATTGATGTGGTGCCGGCAGTAAAGGAGTTTTTTGGTAGGTGTCCGTCACCTAGATTTTATTCGGCTTCCTATATTGTTCTTATTCCAAAAGTGAAAAATCCTTCTGGATTAGACAAGTTTTGTCCTATAAGCATGTGCTCAGTAATCTACAAGGTTTTTTCTAAAATTCTAGTGAAAAGATTGTCTCCTATCCTGAGTAGAATTGTCTTCCAGGAACAAGGTGCATTTTTACCAAATAGAAGTATTTTTGAAAACATAGTGTTGGCACAAGAGATGATTCATTTGATAAATAAAAAGGTGCATGATGGTAATGTTTTTATTAAACTGGATATGATGAATGTTTATGATAGTATTGATTGAGATTTTCTCCTACATGTTATGCGATGTCTTGGTTTTTCTCACAGAGTTTGTGAATTAGTTCATTAGTGTATTACTACTTCTTGGTTTTCAATTGTTATGAATGGCACTGTGAAGGGTTTTTGGTCGTGGATTGCATCAAGGAGATCCATTATCGCCATATTTCTTTATTTTGGTGGAAGAGATACTTTCGAGGTTGAAGCGTAATTTTGAGAGTGGGAAAATTATGCCTTTTTCTCATCCTAGAGGTGTTCCGTTAATCTCACATTTATTATATGCTGATGAGGTTATTGTCTTTACCAACGGGGATCGCACTTCGCTAAAAAATATCAAAGATATCTTCAAGTTGTATGAGGATTGGTCGGGACAGGTAGTGAGTAAGGCGAAGTCTTCTTTATTTTTTGCGAATTACATTCCTTCTATTTGAAGAAGGTGCTTTCTAATTTGATTTCTTTTTCAGAAGGTTGTTTCCCAATGAGATATTTGGGCACTCCGTTAATATCTGGCTGTTTAAAAGTTACTCATTTTGATGATTTATGGACTCATATCAGAAGCAAATTTGGGGGTTGGCAATCACGTCTTTTATCTTCTGGTGCTCGGTTACTTTTGTTGAGACAAGTTGTGTCTAGTATTCTTGTGCATTTAATCTTTATGGTTATGCGCCGAAGGTGGTTTTGGATACTTTAAATCGGCTTATGAGTAATTTTTTTTGGGGAACTTTGGATGGAAAGCTAAAACGGAAGTGGGTTGCTTGGCTTAAGTTGCATAAGCCAACTTCGAAGGGAGGAATTCGTTTGCAAAATTTGAAGGAGAACAAGTATCTCTTTTCATGAAATTTGCTTGTAAGCTTATAACAAGACAATCCTTATGGGTTAATTTTTTCAAAGAAAAGTATGTGCAAGGAAATCATATATCTCTGGTTGATTCTCAGAAAGGTACTCAGTTTTGGAAACAAGTCATGGCTTGTATTCCTAAGGTGCTTAGCAACTCGACATGGCACATTAGGGTTGGTCACGTGTCCTTTTGATAGGATAATTGGCTGAAATTAGGTCATCTTGAGAATGAATCACCCATTATGGCTCGGCCATATTTAATGGTAAAAGAATATAAGATAAATAATGGTTGGGATGTGAATTTGTTACGAAGCTTATTGGGAGATACTAAACTGGAAGTCATAAGGAGGGTGTTGATTTATTGCTCTGGATGCCGAATACCTTTGGTGACTTCACAACAAAATCAGCTTGGGACTGTGTCAGAGTAAAGTCCTGAAACTAGCTTGGTCTAATTGGCTTTGGCATGCTGCACTTCCGAGAAAATATTCAATGACTGTGGAAAGCTATGAACATTTTTCTTAATGTGGATGATCGGGTGAGACGACTGGGTATTCCATTGGTGTTTAGGTGTGAATGTTGTGGACAAAGAAGCTTGGAGGATCAGGATCATGTACTCGCCACAAGCTCTGTTGCTACAAAAATCTAGCGTAGAGCATCTGTTACTATAGGTTTGTTGTTTGATCCTAAAAGACCATGGAAAGAAAAGGTGGCACTTCGGTTTCGTCAGGCTTCAAAATCGGCACAAAGAGGCTGTTTACTTGGTCTCATTCCAACTATCTTAACTTGGTCTCTTTGGATTTGGAGATGTCGATCATGCATGGAAGGTAGCAGGGCTTCAATGGAGTCTTTTTGGTTGTCTATTAAGGCTACCATTACTTGGGTGGGATTACGTAACAAAACCGGAAAAATGTTTCAAGCAGGGGATGAGTATGTGTTAGCTGCATTTTCGATTTCGTTTAAGGCTCCTAAATGGAAGACAATTTCTTTTATTCAATGGAACAAACCTACAAATGGTTGGTTTAAACTCAATGTAGATGGGCGTTGTTTAGGGAATTCGGGGCGGCGTATGGGTGCAAGTGGTGTGATAAGAGATGATGTCGGGAAGCTGAAAGTGGCCTTTGCAGATGGTATGGATCATGGTATGAATAATTTCGCAGAACTGATGGCATTACTTATTGGCTTAAGGCATTGTTGGGACCTTGGAATTCAATAGGTAGAAATGGAGATGGACTCTCTTTTAATTGCTCAATGGTTGGGAAAAAAACGATGTGGGGTTTGGTATTTGGAAGATTATTGAGATGAAATTCTACATATTCTTTCTAGTTTGCAAGTTGTGGTTCGGCATATATGTCGAGAGTGTAATGTAGGAGCTGATTTCCTTGCTCGTTTGGCATATGGGATGGTTTCTGGTACTTGGATGCAGTTTGGTGATATTCCACGTCTTCTCAAAGGCATCTTGAAGTTAGACAAGTTAGGCCTTCCCTTTTTTAGATGTTAGTGTGTGTGTGTGTGTGTGTGTTTTTTTTTTTTAAGTCTTTGGTTTTATTGTGCTTGGGTAGTTTCTTTTTTGGATGTCCATGTTTCCTTCCCCCTAGTGAGGTTTCTCAATAAAATTTGGTAGGCGTTAGCTTTAAAAATAAAAATAAAACATAGTTATTAATATAATACAATTTAAATAATTAAAATATTTTTTGAGAAAATCACGAAGGAATTACGAAACTCTCATCTTTAGTTGGGAGTCCCATACATCCATTTGCTTCCATTTGTCAACATGTGTCGCATCAATTATTGAATTTCCTTCATAAAAATCACCACAGAAGAGTGGGTACTGTACAATCCATATGAATCAAGGGGTGGGTAGTGGGGGCCTGCAAACATTTGCTCCGCCTCTGTAGGGAGAAGGACTAGTGGTGTAAGGGGGCGAGATGACCCCAGCAAGGCCCCGACCCGGCCCCCCCTCCTCTCCCGTGTATAAAAAAAATTATATTTATATATATAAATAAATAAATGTATTTTATATAAACATATACAATTTATTAAAAACTTGAAATTATATTCAAGTTATTGGATTGCCTTGGTCTCCTAGACCATCCTTTATATAGGAGGCCAAGACAATCCAAAATATAACTATAGGAGGAATTTTTCAGCAATTGTTGCATTCTATTTTTTGTAGAACCTTTTCACAAACAGTTAGAATGCATTTGTTTATTTCAAGTTTTAACATGGTATCAAGAGCCTAGAACGACTCACGTCTCTACATTCATGGCATTCCAGAAACAAGCCCTCTTACTCTTGTTCCTCTCTCCATAGTCACAACAACAACACATTCAGTTACATTAAAACTCTCATTGAGAATTACCTTCTTTGGAAGGCACAAATCATTCATTCTTAAAAGGTCACCAACTGTTTGGATATGTAGATGGTACCTTGCCCAAACCTCCAGCTGACAAACCCAAAATATAAGTTCTTTTTATATTTATAAATTTTAATTTATAATTTAAACTATATTATAATTTGGTTCCAAAAAAATATTTCTAGATCAAAAAATAATCTTTTAGACCCAATGGATTGGCCTAGGCGGGAGGTGAGGGGCAGGTCGGATGGCATTTTTCCCCCGCCCCCCACCTCTCAGAGGCAGGGTGCGAGGGGAAAGGCCCCTCTCCAGCCTGGTGTGGGGCGGGGTGCGCGGAAGGGTCCCCCCCACCTCACATCACGCGGGTAGCACCCCTAAACCATAAATCATTGGTTTCATCTACCACGTGTAATTTGTTAAAGATGGGTTCATTATGGGAATGGCAGGGACATGTGATCGAAGCTTCATGTAAATCAATTATAAAATTAATTATTATGTTATTTAACAACCCGTAGACATCCTTGCTTGTTCATTGTAGCGTTTGTTGTTTGGATAATCTTTTACCATTTTCACACCGTGGTTTAAGGAATTCTTCTTGTTTGAATTCGAGTTTTAGCCTATACGTTTGGGTAGCAGAGATTATTTTTTTATTATGTAATATTTTTTTATTATTATTTATTTACTTTTTTTATTATTATTATTTAATATTTTATCATTACTTTTTTTATCACTTTCACTATTATTCATAAATCAGAGATCATCTCACTACCCAAATGTAGCCTAGGGTGAAGAAATAAAAATAGATATAAATAAGACTCTACAATTATTTGTTGTATATTTAATGTGCAATAGTTTTTTTTTTTTAATTGCTTCATTTAACTATTTTTGCACATGAAGCCCTTTATATTTGGATAAAAATTTGAGTAGTTTTTTTTATTATTATTATTTATAATTTTAGAGTTTCCTTATCCATTCCTTTCAGATGAATGAGAAAATGAGAGGAAAAGAACATAAAATTTTATTTCTCAAAAATATGCCAAATATTGGGGGCTCTTAAAGGATACACAAATTGCTCCTCAAATGACAGTGGAAAGGAGCACAACTCAAAAGAATGATTCTGTAAAATTCTAGAGCATTGCTTTGTAACAACCTATGGACAAGTGTCATATTATGATTAAAATGAATATTCTGAGTTTGTTAGGACTTGACTATAAAAAGGGATATTCTAATTGTAAATGATCAATGAAAATGAAGAGGAATTTTCCAGCAATTGTTGCATTTTATGTTCAATAGAACCTTTTCACAAACAGTTAGAATGCATTTGTTTATTTCAAGTTTTAACATGGTATCAAGAGCCTAGAACGACTCACGTCTCTACATTCATGGCGCTCCAGAAACAAACCCTCTTACTCTTGTTCCTCCCTCCATAGTCACAACAACAATACATTCAGTTACATTAAAACTCACCATTGAGAATTACCTTCTTTGGAAGGCACAAATCATTCATTCTTAAAAGGTCACCAACTATTTGGATATGTAGATGGTACCTTGCCCATACCTCCAGCTACCCTTGATGACAAACCCAATCCTGCCCATTCCCAATGGCTTCTTCAAGACCAACTGATAATTTATGCCATCAACTTTTCCCTTTATGTATCGCTTCTCACTCAGGTCATGGATTGTTCAACTTCTCACGAAGTATGGGCCACACTTAAAAAGTTTGTTCAATTCATTTGTTCATATAATAGATACCCAATATCAACTGGCCACTCTTAAGAAAGATTCTGAGTCCATCTCCGAGTACTACAACAAAGCCAAAAATCTTGCCTCCTTACTTAGTGCCACTGGTCATCCTTTCTTTGATTTAAAGTGATCCATTTACATTCTTGTTGGTTTGGGTTTTGACTATGAATCCTAGTCACCTCCCTTACCACTAGACCTGATCTCCTTTCCCCTCATCAACTATACGGTCACCTCCTCACTCATGAATCTCACCTCTCCCATCAGACTCAATCTCTTCTCTCTGCCTCTCCACTCTCTGCTCATAATACTATTGCTCGCCCTTTTTTCAATCCTAACTTCCAAAACTGTGGTCGCCATAACTCTTACAGAGAGGGACGTCATGGTTGTGGCTTTGGTAGAGGGGGTCCTCTAGTGCTCGTGGACCACCACATTTCATACCCAACTTGTCAAATTCACAACCAACCTGCTAGGTCTGTAACAAATCAGGCCATTCTGCAATCTCTTGTTTTCACCAATTCAATCACTCGTACCAAGCTTCGGCACCCTCTTCTCTAATAGCGAATTCCACCACTATCTCTATGACTCCAACTTCGACCACATGGTTCCCAGATACAGCAGCCACCCATCACTTTACACCAAAATTTACCAATCTCAACCTTGAATCGACATCTTACCAAGTTTCAGATCAGATCAATATCGACGATGGTTCCTCCCTGCCCATTCAGCACATTGGCTCCACTCACCTCTCTTCTCCTACTGGCAAATATCTCTTAACTCAATTCCTTCATGTTCCCTTAATCTCTCATAACTTGCTTTCAGTTCGGCAATTTAGCCAAGATAATAATGCTTACTTTGAGTTTCATTCAACTTTCTTTGTTGTGAATGATTCCCGTACCCAAACAGTGCTGCTTCAGGGTCCCGTTGAGCAAGGATTGTACGTCCTACCTTTTACCTTTGCAACGACCACCGCCACTACATCCACCTCTCCTCGTGCCTTTCTCAGTTCCTGAACAATAGCTCAATTCTAGCATTTATGCTTAGGACACCCTTCACCGCGCACCACTACCTTCACCATTTCACGTTTTCAGCTCCCCACTTCATCTCATAGGCCTTTTGACTGTTCAGCGTGTGCACAGGCCAAGACCCATGCCTTACCTCACCCATCAACTTCAACCTGATCATTTAAGCCTTTTCTTTTTCTTTTTAAATTTTATGTATGGGGTCCATCCCAACTTTATCTTCAAAAGGTTGTAGGTTTTATCTATCTATAGTGGGTGATTACTCAAACTATATTTGGTTTTTCCCTTTACAATCCAAGTCTAACGTCACTCATATTGTTCTTGCATTTTTACATTATGTAACAAACACATTTTCAACTAATGTTGTTGCGGTCCAATCCGATTGGAGTGGTGAATTCCGCCCCCTTGCATTTTTAAAAATTTTGGTATAATCCATCTTATCACGTGCCCATATTCTCATAAACAAAATGGTACGGTTGAGCGTCGTCATCGACATATAGTCGAGATTGGTCTCTCACTCTTGGTTCATGCATCCATGCCTTACGCATATTGGGCCGAGGCTTTTCAAACAGCCACTTTTCTCATTAATCGTTTGCCCACACCTGTTTTGAACAATCGGTTCCCTTATGAAGCTGTTATGGGCCAAACACCCAATTATTCCTTTCTTAAGGTTTTCGATTCTCTATGTTGGCCCAAACTATAGCCTTACAATAAGCACAAACTTGATTTTCGTTCCAAGCCTTGTGTGTTCATGGGCTATAGCCCAGATCACAAAAGCTACATTTATCTTCACTTAGAAAGGGGCCGTAATTATATCTCTAGGGATGTTAAGTTTTTTGCGACCCAATACCCTTTCTCTTCTCAGCCCACTTCCATATCCAACCCTCCAACTCAAGTACTCTCATCTGGGCCTTCATCTACATTCTGTGTTTCCCAACCGGCCCATACATATATGATTTCCTTTCCTTCCACTATTTCGTCGCCTTTGGGCCCCTTTATACCTACTAGTTCAACTCAACCCATCCATATGTCATCACCTATTGCCGATTCTAGGGATTCTTCTACCTTTGATTCCTTTGTGTCCCTAAATCCCCCTCAGCGTTTTCTTCAGTTTCATCTCCGTCTCTTCCTTCAGTCACCAAGCCCACCTTGCGATCATCCCACCCCATGATCACCAGGTCCAAGTCCCAAATCCAGTGTTCGAAACTTCGTTCAAACGGCACCATTCTGTGGCCTCCACGCAAACCGACTTTGTCTCTCACAACCTCTACCACTCTTTCCTCTCGTACTGTTCTCATCCTAGAGGAGCCTACCTCATTTATTGAGGCCTCTAAGTATCCTAAATGGAGGTCTGTGATGCACCTTGAGTTTCGGGCTCTACTTCATAATCACACTTGGGACCTCGTCCCGTTTTCCCCTCACTATAATCTCCTTAGGTCCAAGTGGGTTCTGAAAACAAAGCACCGTGCTGATGGATCCCTGGAATGCCGCAAGGCTCATCTTGTGGCCAAGGGATTTGCATTAGCAACCCGGCCTTGATTACTCTAAAATGTTCAGCCTCGTCGTTAAACCGGTCACAATTAGACTACTCCTATTCCTTGCTATCAACTTTAAATAGCCTCTCTACCAACTGGACGTCCAAAACGCCTTTCTCCATGGGGACCTCGATGAAGACGTCTTCATGCAGCAACCGCTGGGGCTCGTCAATCCAGATCAGCCTTCCCATGTCTATAAGCTTCGAAAATCCATTTACGGTTTAAAACAGGCCCCCAAGGCCTAGTTTGCTAAATTAAGTGACAGACTTATGTCACTTGGTTTTCATGGGCCTCGGCAGACTCCTCTTTGTTCATTTTCAGAAATTTCATAGACTACATGTATATACTTGTTTATGTTGATGATTTGATTGTAACTGGCTCTGAGTTCTTATTTCCCTGTTAAAGATTTAGGTAATTTACATTTTTTTCTTGTATTGAGGTTAGCTGTGACTCATCGAGCCTGTTTATTTCCCAATCAAAATATATTCACGATCTTCTTGTCAAAACCAATATGCATAATTCTAAGTCAGTCTCTACACCCATGTCTTCCTCTGCCAAAATTACTGCCTTGGATGGTTGCTCCTTTTGAGGACCCATCTTTATATCGGAGTGTGGTTGGGAGCTTACAATATCTCTCATTCACATGTCTAGACATCTCCTATGCAGTCAATCATATCTGTCAATACATGCATAGTCCACGCCTACCCCACTTGCAAGCTGTTAAACGAATCTTGAGATACCTTATTCATACAAAGAATTTTGGTTTGCACTTCCTCTCCTCATACTTTATCTGCTTTTTCTGATGCGGACTGGACTGGATGCCTTGATGATTGTCAATCCACGAGTGGATTTTGTGTTTATTTTGGGTCTCATCTCGTATCTTAAAGTTTGAAGAAGCAACCAACCATAGCTCGGTCTTCTATCGAGGCTAAGTACAAATTAGTTGCTAATGCAACGTGTGAGATCTTATGGCTGCAATCCTTACTCAAAGAACTTGGAATCTTCCTCAAAAATCCTCCAATCCTATGATGTGACAACCTAGGAGCCAGTTACCTCTTAGTCAACCCAATGCTTTACTCTAGAACTAAACATGTTGACCTTGACTACCACTTTGTAAGAGAGAGGGTTACTGCCAAAACACTTAGGTGTCATTCATTTCAAGCAATGATCAAACTACCGACATTCTTACCAAACCACTTTCCACAGTTAGATTTCAACAACTACGGTCAAGCCTCACCATTACATTAGTGTCGTTTGACGTTTGACACACGGGAGGGTATTAAAGGCTAGCTTGCTCCTCAAATGATAGTGGAAAGAAACACAGCTCAAAGAATGATTCTGTAAAATTCTAGAACATTGCTTTGTAACAACTTATGGACATGTGTCATATTATGATTAGAAGGAATATTCTAAGTTTGTTAGGACTTGTCTATAAAAAGGGATATTCTGATTGTAAATGATCAATGAAAATGAAGGAGGAATTTTCCAGTAATTGTTGCACTCTATTTTCTGTAGAACCTTTTCACAAGCAGTTAGAATGCATTTGTTTATTTCAAGTTTTAACGGGGGCACAACAATTTTTTTCCCTATCGAAATTCATCGAGTTGTTTTGCGTAATGGACTAGTAATCTTTTGTGAACTTAAGGCTTTCCATAACCACAGATTTTTGTTATAAAGCACGAGTCAAGGTCTTGTCATCCATCTTAGAGAGGGAGGAGGAGATATAGCCCAAAATATTGTGATGAGTTACTACACATGAGCCCGTATGTTAACACAACTTCTTATAGTAGGGGATTCATTATAACTTCAAAAAAATAAAATAACAATAATTTTTTAACACAGTTTCACATTAACGGTGTGTTGGATGTGCAAAAAATAAAACCTATAAATAGATTTTCCCTGTTATCATTTAAGAGTAATTCCATAATCCAGATGAAAGGAAAGACCCCCCAACCTGCGGCGCCCAGCCCAAAATTATGAACAAATTGATACTGTAAATAATGGAAGCAAATGGAACCTTGTTCAAACAATTTACCACCACCTTCTCAAACAATCTTTCTAATATTTTTATACCCACATGAGAGAGAGAGAGAGAGAGAGAGATCACAAGCTTGGTGTTTCACCAGCGGGTCCAGGCCGAGTATGTAACAGTGGCTGGAGGGCTTTGACAACAATGCTCATGTTCGGCCGGAAGTCAGCTTCATATTGCACACACAATGCAGCAACAGCAGCCATCTGTAAATCAAGACAAAGAATGGGGTTGAGATGAGAGTTTAGGGCCAAGAAAGGGTTTGAACTTTGAAGCGATAGATAATTTGCTTTCCATTTTCTTTATATTACGTGACAACTGCATACTCTTGTTCTGAGTTCTACGTTAACCGTAAGTTAGAAAACAAATGCTGATTCTTTAACTGACAAAGGGGAGGGGCCAAAGTAAATACCTTTGCAACTGCCTTGGGAGGAAAATCTCCGTTAAGTCTTGTATCAACACACTGCCTAACCTTGTCTTCGCTAAGTTTTGGTGTAGCCTAAAATATTTCAAAACCATCCTGAATTCAGCTTCGGTACATGGACAATATTTTTTTTTTCTAAAATGAATGAAAATAAAGCAGTGGAGCTAGATGTAAGAAAAGAGTAGTGCAATCCGGTACCCATGTTACTAAACTCTGCTGTCCACGTGGTAAGGTATGATCAACAGGTTTTCTCCCTGTCAAAAGTTCAAGCAGGACAACACCAAAGCTGTAGACATCACTCTTGGCATTCAATTGTCCAGTCATGGCATACCTGCCAACCACAAGTACAGAATGATAAATGGATGGAGCTCAAGGAATGCAGTCACATCATGCCATTTGAAAAAAACCAAATGAAATCTCACACCAAGCTTTAATATAGAAATATTTTAGTTTCAGCTAATGCCCAAATTAATTGCAAGAGAGGAAAATGAAGCACTTGCAACCCTTTTTGATGTTGGATTGGCCTCGGTAAAAATTCCGAGGATTCATTTCTTGTCAGGAAATATCTCATAAACCAAAAGAAACACTAAATGAGTTACATAAGCAATGCATATCACGGTTGTTCCATGAAATCTTTGGCAGCCAATTTCATGCGAAGTTAACAAGATTTGCTTCACCCGTGATCATATATCATACTTCAAACAAAACAGAAAGGGAAATGGAAAACACACGTGATGCAACCATAAATTGCTTACTCAGGTGCATGATAACCAAAGGTTCCTAGAACACGTGTCGAATGAAGACGTGCAGCCATATCAGGAGCTTGATTTGACAAATCAAAGTCCGCAATCTTTGCAACATCATCATCAAAGATCAGTACATTGCTGGACTTGATGTCACGATGGATGATATGAGGATTGCTCTTTTCATGCAAGTACTCGAGCCCTTTTGCAGCCCCTACAGCTATTTTAACACGTTGTGCCCATGAAAGAACAGGACCAGGTTGTGCTCCTTTAACCCCCTTCCTCCCTACAAAAAAAATGACAACTCTTAATTCTACTTAGAAACTGCAAATATTTCAGCTCTCAGTTATACTCCTTGCATCTTTGTGAAATGACTCTAAATTACATAAGAAGTTTCCTTACTTCAGCATAAGATGTAAGCCAATGCATAAACTAAGATAATGCAGCTAAAAACAGTAAACATATGATAAAGGTTTTTTTTTATAGGTAAACATGTGATAAAGGTTTTTAACCTCTTACAATTGCAATTCATTTTACATACCATGCAGAATATCATGAAGAGATCCATTAGATGCAAACTCATAGGCAAGGATACGAGAATTCCCATCAATGCAGTAACCAAGCAACTGGACAAAATTTTCATGCTTCAGCCTTGACACCATAGAAACCTGTAAAGTAGAACATTGATTAACACAAAGCTTAACCCAATTTATTGACACAGCATCGATAGTAATACAATTGCCTAAACCTGGGCTAAAAATTCCTCATCGGGTTGTTTACTGGCATCTAACTTCTTGATTGCTGCAGGCTGTCCACTTTGAAGAACCCCATGATATACTCTTCCATAAGAGCCCTCTCCAATTAAAGCACCTGTACCAAAGTTCTCAGTAATTTCCTTTAGTTCATCCACTGGTATGGCAGGAACTTCGATGGGCTGGACTTTCACAGTTTGTGCACCCTTGGGTGCAGTGTCTGATGTATGGTAGCCTCCATCATTTCCTGCGGGATAAAATTCAGTTCAGATTAGAGTAACAAAATCAGTAATTGGGAAAACACATGCAAATAAAACAAAATAGAAATACCAAAAGAAAAATAAAAGAAACAAAAGAATCATTATAAGAATGGAGCGTGCATGTCTCAGAAAATGGATTTAAGCTGTATAAACACATAAAGCTTAAAACCCAAGTCTCCAACCAATCCGGCCGGTGCATTTTAGAATATATCAATTCAGATAGTGATTGTATAGATCCAGTAATTCATTACAAAGTTACTTGAATTGATATAGTCCTCATACAATAACTCTAGCTTGGCTGGGAGAATTACCTGCTGAAGTTTTCACCGGGTATGGGCCTCCACTTTCAGCAGCTTTATGGACATCATCTTCTTGACAACAACTAAAGCAGCTCATGACTCCTTCCCTTAAGAGTACTCCTCTCTAATCCAAAAGTACCAGCTTAAATAAACAGAGAAACAACTCAAGACAACTAGAAGATGATAAATAGAACAGACCAGCTAAAGTGCTTCATGAGAAGTTGATCAGCATACAAATGAGCCATCTCCAAAAAACAGTTGAAAAATTAAATTAAAGTGATGAATACATCAATCTATTCATAGAATATGCAATGAAGTTTTATTATGGTTTAATTGACAGATTTGCAATATCGTAAGTGATGATCGAGATCACTGATTCATTCTCCTAATTACACAAGTATACTCCATGTGAAACCACTATTAGTCCTAAAAGTGTAAGTTGATGGGAAGATGTATATTTAATTATTTGTATTATATTCTTAACACTCACCCTCATATGTGGGCCCAATACATGAAATATTTAATTAAATGTGATAGAGTGTAGAGCCAGATTCGAACTCAGGACATCTGCTTTGATACCCTATGAAATCATCACTTTGTCTCAAAAGCCTAAGGTTATGGGAAGAGGTATATTTAATTATTTATATTATGTTCTTAATACTCCATACTTAGGTCCTTGGTAAATTTTCCTTCAACCAACAGGATTGGCTTTCAGGAAAAGAAAAAAGTAACAGTAATTGGGAAAATCTCTTCATTTTGCTTCCTTTCATTTTCCTTTGTATATGAATAAATAATTTATTAAAAAGAAATGCACTGAAAACATTTCACTTTATTTTTTAAGATTAAGTCAATGACAATACGAAGGATATGAACCCATATGCAGGTTCTATCGAGCAACTGAACTATAGGAAAACGGAAATTTAAGAAATATCTTCCTGAGACTAAATATGATCTTATGACTTCTCGTCATACTAATGTTACCATATCAGTGACTTAGCTACAATCTTAGGATTCCCAATCAAACCAAACTAATCCATTCTCGCAAATAACAAGACTAATGTCATAGATCCTTTATTTTCTCTCATATAGCAGACAATCACATAGAATCTTTTCGTAAGGGCGTGCAAATAACAGAATTCAGCCTTCCTTTTTTCATAGGTTTAGTGATACGGGAATTTTTATTCGACATCAAAACATATCCACCGCAAAGTTGACACACGTGGGCTTCTTCTGTCCCTTATATAGTCACTTTAATACCACAATTTAGTCGCAAACTTGCACATTTTGGTCTGAATAATTTCACTTTATATGACCATTCGAAATTTCCATATTATAGCATCCAATCAATCCACTTCAGCTATCATACACAGAGATTCAGCAGATCAGACCAATCAGCACCAACAATCAGAACTAAATAAGCATGGACAAAGATACATCGAAAACATTTTCTCAAAGAAAGGGTGTAGATCAATTGCATGCTTCACAGAGAAGAACTTATATTGCATTTATTAGTCAGAATCCTTCAACTACCAATTCAAAGTCGAAATTACTCATAGACGGACTCGTATGGACTAACGAAGCAAAGATTTCTCGAGAGTACAGAGACCGATCCGTACCTGAAGTCAAAGTTAAGGCAATAGCTGCTCGAATCAATACGTGTGTGTGTAAACTTGGAGTCTTGGAGATCTCAGCTCCGAAGCCGGCGAATGGTGCGCAGGATAAGCGGAGATGATCGCGCAGGATAAGGGGCCGAGGTGCCTTTGTCCAGCTTGCAGCCACTTTAATTGAAAATACTATGGCCCACTTGGGACATAAAAATATTTATCTGACCTCACTTTAATTATCTCATTATTATAATCTTTTTAAATTTTTACATAAATCAAACTTATCCAAACGTGATTATGACTTCCGGTTTCTACTTTCTTTTTTTATAATCATCATTATTAAAGGGGTTCTCTCTCACACCTCATTTTTTCCTCTAATCGGTCCGATTGTTTTTAAATATAAATTATCTTTAATTTAATTAAATGAATTAGACGTTTAATTCTATTATTCATGTCAAGTTCTACATTTTAATTAAATAAATTATATTTTTTAATTCTAAACTGTTAATTTCATGTCAATGGCTAATCCTTATAAGTTCTAAGGATATTCTTACAAAAAAAAAAAAATCCGTGTACTGTTTATTAATTTTGGTAGAGTATTGTTGGATAAAATTTAAATTGCACAAGTTTTATGTAAATTTTTTTCAAAAAAAATAAATCTCATGAAAAATAATTTATATATTTTAATGATAAAACCCATGTTTTATAAATAGATTATGCGAAATCATTGTTTTTTTTTATAATAAAGAAAAATATTAATTTGGGGTGTAAAAGGCTGAGTCGAGCTAGCCAGGGTTGACTGTAGTAATACCGGGTCGAATTATGAACGTGTTTTAAAGATACGTGTCAAGGAATGATTGGTTTATCGAGTCGAGTGGGGGTTGCTGACTGACAGATCAGCTCACATGAGATTGAACTTGTCTTCTTTCTAATGGTCCAGTATAAGATTGTCTTCCTATTTCCTATTCTATTTACAGAGAGATTTTGTAGTTGTAGTGTTGACATGCCATTGGTCAATTGTGGAATCGTAATGCATCTTATGTAATGTGAACGAATCAAACTTCTTTGATTTGATCATTGAGATTTATTATTTTATTAATTGTGTTGATGCCTAAAAAGTCGCATAAATATAGAATGGAAGAAACAGGCATTTTCAATTCCTGTGTTTACTCGGGCCTCGATCGGTATGGTCTGATACCTCCTATAGTAGTCTAGTGCGGTCGTTTGGTACTGATGTGTATATCTATAGCGGTGTATAGGAAACAAATATAGGGAAAGTAAAAGATTGAGACATAGAAATTTATGTGGTTCGATATAATGCCCATGTCCACAGGTGTTTGGGGAGTAAAATTTATAGTAAAAATTTACTATAATATGCTTGTTTACAATTTCTTATAACTTCTCATTTTTTACTGTACAATGAAGATCTTAAATATATTTACTGAAGAAGACCCCCTTCAAGAGGTTGAAGAAGAAGTCTCCAAGTAGTCTGGCTGCTTACTTTTATCTAACTCTCTTCTCGCGTGCGCCTCAATAGTGGTGAAGGATGTTCGTTTTGCATGTTCGACCACCTCTCTTTTTTTCACTTTCTCCTGACACCCCCCTTTTACCTCCTGACACATTCACTCCTTTGTCCCTTCTTGTTCCTCATTTCCTGATTCTCTCTTATCTCCTAATGGTGGCTTTGTGGGCTAGGCCTGGTATTGGGCTTGGATATTTTATCCTCTTTAATTGTCTGCGATTCTTAAGGGCAATTTGTCCCAACAAACAAAGACCTTGAGAATCTTTAAAATGAAATATGCAACAGAGGTTGTTCGCATAAATCTGTAAGAAAATAAATTTCAGAAACGGGTCCTTGGTTCTCATTTTCGCTTGCATTAAGCGATAAATGCTTCCAAGGGTGAGATTAAGCGGGAGGTGCGCTCAACCATGTAAGATGACGTGGCAGGAGGCATATTCGACCACGAAGCTCAAACGTGACGAGAGGAATATTTGACCGCAGAGCTCGGATGTGGTGGAAAATGTACTTGACCACATAAAATGCGAGCGCGGAGCTCGGATGTGGTGGGAGGTGTACACGACCACGTAAGATGCTTAGTCCGGTAGTGCGTCTATATGTATGTATGCCATTATTGAAAAGTATACGTTCATCCAATGTTTTTGTTTTTGATTCACCGTTAGTATCAAAGTTTATGTAAAATAACTCACGCAAAGTGGTCAGAGGATCCATCAACCCCCTAGGTCCACCTTAGGAGGTTCTTAAGCAAGTCGACTCATTCCAGAAGGCAACCCTCGTGAGGTGGTTGTGAAGCTCGGAGGCCAGTAAACTCCGAATGCTCATTCCCAGAGGTAACCCGCACAAGGCGGTTGAGAAGCTCGGAGGCCCATTAATTCTGACGGCTCCTTTTTGGAGGTAACCCGTTGGCAGTGGTTATGGCTCGAGTATGACACTCGGCACGAGTCTAAGGACTCGTATCAGCGCGAAAGTTGGCAAGTCAATGAACTTGTGTCCAAATGGTGGTCTGGGCAAGTCCTAGGATTAGTGCCTGGCCGAAAATTCGCTATGAATCAAGGGACTCAGCTTGTAACACAAATGTCAGCAAGTCAAGGAACTTGTGTCCGAGGGGCATCTAGGCAAGTTTTGGGACTAGTGCCCAGTTCGACTTCTTGGCGAGTCAAGGGACTCGGCTTGTAGCGCAAAAGTCAGTAAGTCAAGGGACTTGTGTCCGAGTGGCCATTTGGACAAGTCCTAAGACTTGTACCCAGCCTAAATTTTACGGTGAGTCTATGGACTCAGCTTGGCGGCATGAAGGTCGGAAAGTTAAGGTATATGGATCCGACTTGTCAAGGGGTTCTAATCCGACCAATGCATTGTGACGAGGTGGCACGAAGGTCGGCAAGTCAATGGACTTGTCTCCGAGTGGCAGTCTGGGCAAGTCCTAGGACTTGTGTCTGACCTAAACTTTGCGATGAGTCTAGAGACTCGGCTTGGCGGCACGAAAGTCAACAAGTCAAAACTTGTGCTCAATTGGTTGTATGGACAAGCCTAGGCTCTAGCGTAACCAATACATCATGTTGAGGTGGCATGAATGTAGGAAAGTTAAGGGACTTGTATCTGACTAGTCGTGTGTAAGGATGTAACCGATTCTGTTTGATCCAATTTGGATAAATTTTGAGATCGAATCGGTATACACTGATTTTGCATTTTTAAGAACCGGTTAGCACCGGTTACCTTCTTAAATCAGTACTTTTGATTTTACTGGTTTCTGTCCGGTTCGATCCAATTTTCTCATTTTTAATATATATTAAATCTTTAATCTCTTTTACCTATATATATGGTAATATATATAAAAATATTAGTAATACACTCATACTATTAGTATATAGTAATACTATTGGTATAGTACTATTACAATATGTTAGTGATAATATATTAATTAATATACTAATGTATATTAGTATTACTAATATATTTATCAAAATGAATATGTTTAGAATTTATTAAGTCATAAGATGTAATTAAGATATATTTTATATTTAAAAAATATGATCAAATAATGTTGATATTTAAGATTAAAATTTTATATTATAAATTATAATATAACATTATTTCATATATAATTATAATTTATAAAAATTATATATAATATAAAAAATATTATATATAATATTAAAAATTTATTAAAATATATAAATATAAGAATCGGGCCGGTCTTAGAAAATATAAAATCGAGACCAGATTGGTTATGACCGGTTTTTAAAATGGAGGAACCGGTCCTGGACCGAACTTGTCGGCTTGGGCCGATTTTCTAGTTCTCTAGTTTATTTTTATAGCCCTAGTCGTGTGAGCAAGCCCTGGAGCTCTAGCTTGACCAATGCATCATGGCGAGTCAAGGGATCCTACTTGGCTGGCGCAAAGGGTCAACAAGTCATGGACTTTGTGTCCGACCGTTGTGTGGTGATGAGTCAAGTGACTAGGCTTGGCCAACGCAGATGCTTGTCCACACTGAATTGCACTGTCGAAGTGCAGTGAAAGTTAAAGATGTGTCGGTGAGGTCTATAGGTTGTCATGTTTCGGCGATGAAGAAGATTCATGTGCTTGCGATGTCAGGCAATTTATTTAGAGAGTTTTGGTTGCTATAGTCGATTATTGCTTGAGAAATCAGCTGAGCAGACTTTGGCAAGCATGTTGGTGGGGCAAGTTGGTAGAGCATGTTGCATGGGCCATGCAATGTGCGCTAGAGGCAGGGTTGTTCCTTGTTCTCGATTACGTGTACCGTCCGTGGCTCATGCATGGTGCACGTTCCACATGTGTGGCACATGCTTAAACACTGGTTGTCAACTGTCGGGAAGTTACCCACCAAGTGAGGTGAATGTGCCCGCATGCACATTAGTGCCTAACAATTTGTCCCAACGGATTTGTATTGGAACATCTAGGCAGTGCCCGAGCGGGGCTATGTAGCCGGTGTTTCGCATCACAGGAAGCAGTTTTGTTAGCATAAATAAAATTCACACAAGTTTTGAGAGAGACAAACCAGGGAGTTTTAGTTGCTGCAGTCAGTTTTTGCTTGACCGAAACTGTCTACAGCTGGTTGCCATTTCTTCTTAGCTTGCTCTTCTTCCCCTATTCTCTCTCTCTCTCTGAATGCCATTGACAAGCGGGGGTGCTGTAGCTTCTGATTTGTTGCTTAAGCAGTTGGAGCGAGAGGCTTCATGCTCGAGCAAACTTGGTTGAGCAACTTCTGTCCTAGCATGTTGTGCTGGCAAGCTTAGGTTAGTGGACTCTGGGCGAGAATGTTGGGTTGGTCGAGATGTTCCTGTCCATATTGTCTGTGGTCAGGCAACCTGTGGGGTGGTTGAATAGAGTGGGTGTTCGCCACTGTGAGGCCGAGCAAGGTGCATGTAGCCATACTTGGCCAAAGATCACATGGTCGTGCATGTGATGGCTGAGAAAAATGGACGTCTGCCACTGTGAGGCCAAGCATGGTGCGCGTAGTCGTGCATGACCAGAGATCACATGGTCGGTGCATGTGATGGCCAAGACGAGTGGGCACCCGCCATGCACTTTCTGGCTGAGCAAGGAACATGTGCTGGCTGAGAAGAGTGGGCGCCAGCCATGCACTATGTGGCCTAGCAAGGTCTCTGGCCAAGGAGGTGGTTGCCGGCCATCTGGTGGGTGACCAAGCAAGACCTCGAACCAAAAGGTGGTTGCCTACAACTTGGTGGGTGACCGAGCTGCTTAGTTAGCAAAGCATACCAATGGCGATAGAAATCGCTGACGGGTGCACGACGTTGTGGACTCATTGCCTTATGCAGTGCATGGCATGCACGTCCTTCGTTGACTGAGAACGTTCCTACCAAGACAGAAACTGTCGGCGGGCCACATGCTTCCCGTTCATGGGAGATGTCCGGTAGGGAACAGAAACCTCCGACGGTCGGAGGGTCAAACGAGCTCACGACTGACCACCGTGAGCATCTTGATTGCGTGGGGCAACATCTAGCCATTGCCCACCGTGCACGACCTTCATTGCTAGTGACCTTTGCGACCACAGTAGAGAATGCAGGCATCCCAAGTGGTGGCCATCAGCAGGACTTCGGGCCGCTGAGAGCCTCCTATTAGTACCGCTACGAGCACTCACACTCACACTGTGCATGCCATGCATAGTCGGGACATGCATAGGCATCGAGCAGTGCATAGTGCCCATTTGTGCATATGCCTGGGTATTGTGCGTGTAGGTGCACATTGTTTTGTATGGTACCGTGCACATAAGAGCACAGTTTTTGCACGCTACTGCATGTGCCTGGTTATTGTGCATGTAGAAGCACAATGTTTTGCATGGGACCGTGCATTTAAGTGCACAATATTTGCTCGTTAGCGCATGTGCTATGTGCATGTGTCCTGTGTATAAACTACACCTCCTGAGTTAGGAAGATGAGTGGTTTATTCACTTGAACTGCAAGTGCCATGTGCAGGCACTTAAGTGTACAATATTATTCACTACATGGGCAAGGAAGAGTTGACTAGCCAAAATTTTGTGATGGTGTCGTTAATAAAAATAAGAGCAGAAAAGTTGGGAGTACTAATCTGGAGGAAGCTTCATTTGTTCATTCGGAGATTATTTAGCGCATCAAAAAATCAGCATTCTCCCACCTCCAGCATAGAAAGTGAATCAGATCCCATAAACAACGCCAACAGTTGATGCATAAAAAATCACACATAAGGCCGGAATGGGAGAAATAGTCATTCACAACCTATTGTGTTGATTCGGGCCTCGATCGGTGTAGTCTGGTGCCTCAGACAGTGGTCTGGTGCGGCCGTATGGTGTTGGCAAGTATATCCATGGCAGTTTATAAGAAATAAATGCAGGAAAAGTAAGAGATTGAGACATAGAGATTTACGTGATTCAGCATAATACCTACGTCCACAGGGAATGAGAAATCCACTATAATTTGCTTGTTTACAGTCTCTCATACCTTCTCATTTCTCATTGCACAATGAAGATCTTGAATATATTTACTAGAGAAGATCCCCTCACTAGATCTCCTCATCAAGAGATTGAAGAAGAAGTCATATGGCCTCTTGCTTTTTATCTGGCCCTCTTCTTGTGTGCACCTCGCTAGTGGTGAGGGACGTTCGCTGTGCATGGTTGACCACCTCTCATTTTCCTACTTTCTCCTGACACCCCCTTTACCTCCTAACACCTTCACTTTCTTGTCCCTTTTTGTTCTCTATTTTTTGCTTCTCTCTTGTCTCCTAGTTGTAGCTTGGTGGGTTGGGCCTAGTCTTGGACTTGAATATTTTATCCTATTCAAATTGCACAAATTTAAAAATTACATTACTGTTATCATTATATCAATTTGTTGGCATGAGAAAGTTTAATAATTTTTAGATTAATTATTATTAAAAAAAAAGCTCTGAAAATTAATAAGCAATGATGGAAAATTGGAAGGTAAAAAGTTTTAAAAGATGAATGTTGTCGTGGACTCTTTTTTTCTACAGCAACTGAGCTTACCTTTTGTTGTTGTTTATATACTTAAGGTGCAATTTATATGGTGGATAAGGGTAGGAAATGGGATGGTTAAAATTGAGTGTATATATATATATATATATTTGGCAGGTTTGACTTGGATTGACAAGAAAAATGTTACTCGTACTTATAATTTTTATTTACATAACAATTCATATTCACGTGTTCTTGATAGGTTGAAGATTGTGAAATTTAATTTAAAATAAAATTTGAATTTAAAAATAAAACTGATAAAATAGATATTGTATATAAAATTACCAATACACGTAGCACTACTCTGTTGGCAAAATCCATGGCAATGAGGAGGGGTGGAGGATGATTAGGGATGAGTATGGATGGACAATTTTTGTAGCTGCCTTTTTCTCATTTTGGTGAAGGAATTAATTAATAGAATGAATAAGGTTAAAGCTTTGTTGGATGGACCTACACTTTGTTAAGATTGTGTTTGGGTGTCGAGGTGATCTCAGATGATCTGGAAATAATAGCGTTTTGTAAATCCCATTGAGATATGTTTGAATATGAATGGGTTGAGACATGTGTTTGAATGTATGAAATAAATTGATATGAGTTTAACTTTTTTATGAAAAGTTAAAAAATTAGCGAGTCTCATTATTGATTTGTTTGAGATGGGTTGACATCACTTTTAACAACTAAAGGTAGCGGAAAAAGTGTGATGTTGCCCTGTTACTTAATTGGTGAAGAGCTCTTAGTGCAAAATAAGAAAGAAAATGATCACCAGAACTTGTCTGATCCAAAAGGGTTTAGCCACAAATCCTAAATTATGGCAATTATAAAAGGCTACGAAATTAATATTATATATCCAAATTATACATTGTATTATATTTATATATCAGTCATAAGCGTAGGTTCTGAAGAAGTTTGACAGAAACTATGACATTCATGTTTGCATTTTTATTCATAATCGACATTCAACCAGCTGGCCAACAGAATGAGTCTGCAAACACTATATATAAAAATATATATATATATTATATAAAGAAAAAAAAGATGGATTCGATTGTTGCACTCTGTTTAGATCTATCTTATTTGTTTTTTTTTTTTTGGATGGACCAAAAAAAGAAGAGAATGGTAGAGAATATTTGCATGGAGCGGGTAGATTTGTGGGCTCATGTGAGAATACACATAACAAATCGGTGGAGGAAATTGAAGAAGATATGGTACGTTTTGGTTGGATTGGTGTAGGCTCATGTGCCCACTTCCCACCCATAATAAAATACAAACAAAGCTCATGGTGGAGGGTTACTTTCACGTGACCACTTGAGTACTTGGAGGGTGTTTTTTTTTTTTTTTTTTTTTTCCATAAAAAAAAGAAAAGAAAATATTTTACCAAAAAAGAAAAGGAATTTGAGGGTTTTAAGAAATCCCAAAATAAAATTCCTATGCTAACTATGCAAGTAAGAAAACTAGGATCTTTAAAAGATTTAAACCAAATTTATATGGAAACCAGAGAGTAAACTAGTGGTGTCGAAAGTTGGAGATACCACTTTAATCAATTTCAGCAACCCAGCAAATGCCTTTATAGTTGCTGAAAAGATGAAAAAGAAAAAATAATTCATGGCTACACTATAATTGGCCAACGCATCAGCTAGACAAGTATCCTCCATGAAGATATGTTGTAGATCAAAAGGCAATGAGGAAGGAAGCAAGGATCGAGATATCATTTATAATTCAAAATTATGCCGATGAGTGCGCGTATCCTGTTTTAACCACTTCACCACTAAAAAGGAATTTGATACGTTAGATTTATTTTATACCAAAAGATATTTTACAGTAAATATATTATATCAAGTCACATCAATTTATAAAGATTTTTTTATTTTCGGTAAAAACTGTGTAGACTAAACATTTCTCTTATTGTATAGCCATTCCAAGTTCAATTGATAGCATAAGTAAGCCAATTCTTGAAGTAGAAAACTCAGCAAATATATTAGTGCCATGACCCAGAAAACAAGAGTAACCGAAAAGAATTGAACCATTTGATGTTCTAAGACCACATCCAACTAAACTAAATGGTAAATCACATGTTGGTGTATGGTGTGAGGATGATAAGTAGTATTTTTTAAGATTATTGTTACAAGATTTGGTGGGACTTTACGAGGGATCTTAAGCATAATGCTAGAAACAGGGACATTTGGTTTTAACCACCAAGGAGCACAATTTTGAAGAAAGAAAAAGAGAAGACTTTGGAGCAAAGACATTGGTGAACCTGAGTCACATTTTGCCTGCAGCATATAAGTCCATATAAAATGACCTCCCCTGCTTTAGTAACGGTATTAAAGCAGCTTTCTTTATTTTTTTAATTATTACTCTTTTCTTTTTTTTTTGAACAAGGTATCAAAGTCAACGAGTAATGCTGAGTGCTTATTGATCGGTTGGTCCGACAGATTTTCTTATACCGAGTTACTTCGCTTGTTCCAGACAACATTGAATGCCGGTGCAATGAATCGACCTTTCATAATTGATATTGGTGTGCTAGCCGGTGCTTTATTTTTGAAAGAGTAATGCTACCACGTATGTTCAGTTATATTTTTCACTTTGTTTTATTGATATGGCATTATTGATTCATCATGTGGTGGTGTCATATGTCTTATTAAAAAAAATTAAAAATACAAACACAAAAAGAATTTAAGAATTTAGGATTTCAATATTCATTTTTGAGAAATGCTACGTACAGTCTCTATTTAAGGACTGTATTGTAAACTTAGTTAAATTTGTCTTTAAATTTTTTTAAAATTACAATAATATCCTTATCAAAATGATATATTTTTTTATTTAATAAAGGGCTTGCACATTCTCTAAATATTGAATTTTTCTTCATCTTTTTACATTTTCGGATGCCATTTTTCTTTTAAATATATTTTTGTATTTTTTTAATAAACCATGTGAGAGTGATGCCGTCGTATCAATACGATAAAGTAATCAGTATAATTAGAGTGACATAGTAGTATTTCTCTTTTTGAAATGGTTAATATTTCTCGAACCGGCTCTCTTTGTATTTCTATGATCAATTACTATATAGTTATGATGTATGCATATATTGAGATTAAGATAAGATAGATCATGATGGAGTAAGAGATAGATACATGAGATAGGTCGTAAATTTTTTATTGAGCATTGAATAATTTTTTATAAAAGAAATTACATAGACAACTGTAAATACTGTAGTACTCCTTTCATATACATATCTCATAAATTATACTCTCAACTTTATTCTAGGATAATTGATCTGCCATATATTAAAATGTGTTTAGTGTGTTAACGTTACCAGAATGATTTTTTTGACTAAGACCCATTTTAATTATCTTTTAACAAATTCTAGATTTTCACAAAAAGGATAAAAGAAAAAAAATGTTACTCGTGTACATGATATAACTCAATAGAAAACATCCCGTTTCTATGATGTTACTCAAACTTTGAATCAATCTATAACCTAAATAAAAGAAAAAGAATATATATTTATAAGTTAGTGTGGAAGACACCCTCCACAACATTAAGGGCCATTTGGATAGTGAAAGTATTTCTTTTCATCTTATATTACCATTATAACTTTTTTAAAATTTTACATAAAATATAATAAATAAATCAATTTTTTTAAATTTTAAAATAATAATAATATTAAAAAATAATATTATAATAATATTTAGTTGAGTCGGCATGATTTGATTTAAAATAAAAAATTTAAAAACATGTCTCTAGCAAATCAAAATTTGTCATGTAGTCCATGTAGAATGTGTATCCAACTTGCCAAGTTATTAATAGAAAATATAAATAAAATGGATTTGCCATCTTGTTTTAGGACCAAAATAAAGGGTACCATCAATTCGATGGGTACAATTGCCCCCACTCACCGTAACACCACTAAATTGAGGCTCGAAAAACATTTGGCTGCGTTTAGATGTTGAATTGAATTCAGTTGAATTAAATTTTTTTATAAATAATAATGAATTAAGTAGTGAAAAAAATTATGTGGGATCCATCTAAACTGAGTTTAAAGTATGTTTGAATGTTAAGATAAGTTTAGTACTTTTTATAGGAAATTAAAAAAAGTTGTGAGTTTTACGTATAAATATGTTTTAAGATGAAAAAGGTTATGAGTTCCACATGTAAGAAGGCTTTGAGTTTGAATGAGTTTAATGATTTAAGAGTTGAGTATTTGGATGTTAGATTTAATTTAAAATTAGATTAAACTTAACTGAATTCAATTGAATTCAGTAACCAAACGAAAGTTGAACTTAATTGTTCCTGGCCACACCTTCCAGTACCCCTCCCCGTTTGTGTAGTTGGTATCATGATTTGGCAAAAAGAAAAAAAAAATAAGAAAAAAAAAGACGAAGAAATATTAATATTAAGCAATGAAGATCAAGATGACCTAATCCAGATGAGATAGTTATTGAGTAAGCCAAATACGTATGAGGTTGATTGACTTGCGAAAGTAGTCAGTCACATAGCAATCAAATTGGGATATTAAATAATAATTAAATAATTTGAATATTACATTTTAAAAAGTGAAGAGTTTTGGAACGTAATTATCCTGAAAAACAGAGGAAATATCATAGGAAAAATAATACAATACCGAAACAAATGCTATTAAATTTTAACAATCAATCATTTTTCTACTAAAAAAAAAAAAGACGTGTGCCGGTTCCATCAAGCGGTCCGGAAGAACCCAATAAAACTCCAAAACACGAGGAGTTTGATGAGCATCAGTCCTACCATTCACGACAATACTCTCACAAGTCACATGGTTTTTAGTTCTGTAGTTTCTTTTGATTTCTGAGATCCAAAGTGGAAGAACAATAACAATAGTTATTTGTGTGAATTTGTGTTAGATAATTTGAAATTTTATTATATACAATTATTTTTTTATATTTCTTGCACACTCTACTAATATGATTGGTAAAAAAAATTATTTTATATTAAAAAAAAGTGATACAATCAATTACATTAGTACAATGTACAAAGAATATAAAAAAATGACTGTACATAAAATTTTTGATATCAAATACTTACAGTTCTATATGAAAATTTTATGTTATACACTTTTATTTAATTATTATGTGACTGTTATTTTTATCATCCTATCTTAATACTTAAATATGTGTGTATTAAAATAGAAAAATAAAAATAATAAATTACATATTAATTAAATAAAATGTACAATATATAACTTTTTAATTGCATTTCTCGTAATAATAATTCTTATAATAATGCTTTACCCCACTGCAAAGTATCCATCATGGATGAGAGAGAGAGAGACGGTAGCTCCAACCCAGGAAATGGTGGGGGACCACTTGGGCACGTACCCGCGTGTCTTTTGCCCCACATCCATTATATGAAAAAAAGATAAAAAGAAAATTAAAGATTTCCGAAAAAGTTGATTTAAAAAAAAAGGCAAATATGCTTATTATTTTCTACACTGTAATTTATTATTTTTATTTTTTTTATTTAAATAAATATATATTAGTGTGTGGTGTGTAATATTTCTTTTTAAACAAGGGTGCTGCTTGGTCATATGAGTTTGCTTATTTAAATTTATTACTAATATAATTCTACTTTTTTTTTTTATCTTTCAAATATTTCTTAAATATATTTAAACATTAAAAAAAATCACTTATTAATAGTCACTTTCTACATTAAAAAAATTAAAATATCCGAATGGAAACTTTGGAAGAATAAAATCATAGAACCAACTATCATTATACTTAAAAAATGATTTTTTGGACCTAAAGTTACCTCTATTTTTATTCAAATTTTTTAAAATACTAGAAGAAGATATATAATAAACATTAATATTTATTGAGTGTTTAATATTATTCAAGTTTTAAAAGTCTAGAGTAAGATAGATGATTACAAAATAAAAAATGTCATAAGAAAATCTTATACTACATTATTCTACTTAATTAATATGTGATTTATCTTTTTACCTTTCTATTTAAATATATACATATTAAAATATTAAAATAGATGAATGAATAAAAATAATAAATTATATGTTGATTAAGGTTTTCAAGTAGAATTTTATATTATTATATTATTGTCATAATTAGTGTTAACATTTACTTCTTGTGCGTGTGCACCATACAATACCCAATACCATCTCACACCACATCATCCTCACCATTTCTCTATCTTCATCTTCATCAGCATCCCATCATCATCGTCCATCCGAATCTTTCGCTCCCACTTGCCTCGCAATTAGTGCGCTTTTTCGGACATCAACTCCCTTCCCTCCCTCGCCCGCCGCCGTCGATCTCCATTTCTTCAGGAAACCACTCCTATTCGGCAGGTATCTTTAGTTGTTTTCCTTGTGTATTATTGTTATTACATATTATTATTATTATTAGTATACAGTATACTACTTTGTTTTCTGTCACCTCTCAGAGTTTGTAAATTTTTATTATTATTAGTTTTTTTAAATTTTAAAAAGCGTTAGTTTCTTTCTTAAGTTCGGTTCATGGTTCTGAGGTTTCTTTCTAGTTTAATTTGGAGGGTTTGATGGTTAATTAAAACTTTATTTGGTAGTTCACGGTTTTGGGACTTGCTTTTTGTGTAGTTGATCTTGGAGGCTTTGGTGGTTAATTAAAAGCCTTCCTTGGTATGTGGGTTGCTCTTAATTGGAATCATGGTTGTGTCGGTGTACTATTTCTGGACTTTTGGGGAAGAAGTGAAGCTGATTAGTTGAGACTTGGGGTTGATTCAATTTTGGGTCTTGAGCTCTGATTTTGTTACTGCAATCGGATTGATCGGTGGGTTTGGGTTTGGATCTTTTGGGAATTTTGGTTTGATTCATGGAGGCCGGATTTGGAGGTGAAGCTCATCATTTCTATGCTATGAGTGCTGCGGATTTGCGGGTCATGGGGAAGAGGAGTGTGGAATGGGATCTTAACGAGTGGAAATGGGATGGGGATCTTTTCATGGCCAGCCAGTTGAATCCAGTGCCATCAGGTTGCATGGACCAACAATTTTTGCCACTAGGGTCTGGGATTCCCCTGACCGGGGGCTCTTCAAATAGTTCATCCTCATGCTCTGATGAAGTAAATCTGGAAGTTGAAAGAGGAAAGAGGGAATTGGAGAAGAGGAGGAGGGTTATCGTGCTGGAAGATGACAATTCGAACGATGAAGAAGAGGGTACCCTTGCTTTGAAGCTTGGTGGACAGGATTATCAGGTGTCTGAGAGGGAAGTAAGAAACTGGGAAGGAATGAATGGAAAGAAGACTAAGTTGGTTGGGGGTACTTCAAACCGTGCCGTTTGCCAAGTGGACCACTGTGGAGCTGATCTGAGCCATGCCAAGGATTATCATAGGCGGCACAGGGTCTGTGAGATGCATTCCAAGGCCACTAAGGCACTTGTGGGAAACAGCATGCAACGATTCTGTCAGCAGTGCAGCAGGTAAGCATTTAGGCCTCGTTTGGTTAC
>QEOT01123009.1:0-42911 GCA_003123785.1 Pterocarya stenoptera
ACCAGACAGCTTCTCTCTTTGTCTCTCTCCATTGTCTCTCTCATCAACTCTATCTCTCATCAGTGGCTCTTTCTCTCTCATCGTCTCTCTCTCCTACTCTCTCTCATCTCGACTCTCTCTCTCTCATCTCGACTCTCTCTTATCCCATCGTCTCTCATCTCGACTCTCTCTCCTTGGCTCTCTCATCAGATCGACTCTCTCGCTTATTAGATCTCTCTCTCATCCCTCATTGACTCTCTCTCATCGTCTCTCTCTCCTCGACTCTCTCTCTCTCATCTCTGCTCTCTCTCATCTCAAGCTCTCACTCATCTCGGTCTCTCTCATCGTCACTCTCTCTCTCATCAGCTCTCTCTCTCATCTCGGTCTCTCTCTCCTCGACTCTCTCTCTCATCAGCTCTCTCAGTCTACAGTAATTTCAAATTTGGGAGATGAATGTTGTAGGGAGGTGTTTTTCGTCATTTTACTTGTACCACGTAGGGTGTGCAGTGGCTGCTCTCACTACAGTGGCTTCTCTCTAGATTTTTTCTTTAGGAAAGGTCAAAAAATCTAAATGATACTGCAGGTATTTTAAGCAAATTTTAACAATGTGAAACATCAATAATCGCTTAATATTGCCAATAAAAATTCACACATTTATTTTTGGCGATTTTCAGTAAAACAACGCAGCAAAATTTGTTCTGTAGTGTTGACATTTTCATTTCCAGCGAATATTTGTCTCTGTAGAAACAGTGATTACAATCGCCAGTGAAAATATACAGTATATTATTGGCGACAGCAATGCGCTGTCGATAACATTTCATCGGCGAGGTTCTATCGCAGCAAAAAAAGTGTGGCAAAAACTATTGCAGCGCACACTCTTCACTGCAAAATAACCGATATAACACATTTTATCCACGGCAAGAGGTATCGTTGCTAAAGCATATTAGCCTCTAAACAAGGTCATTGCTTTTTCTAATTGGCGGCAATATACTCGCTGCAAATTAGATTTTACTATATTTTGCGGCGTAAAAAAATTGCCGTTAAAAATGCATTTTCACGGTTACTATTGCTCATTTGGTGTTATATCCTTTTAATAGTTGTCATCATCTCATTGGTTGGGACCACTTTCTATTAAGGCCTCTGTTGCATATAGGTAGACGCATGGAATATTCAATTTCTTATGCAAAAAGTGATAATTTCCCTCAATTGTCTCATTTTCTTCCTCACGTCTGAATCTAGAAGCCTTCACCCTCCAAGTGAGAACCCTTTTAATTCCTCCCAATCTCTGTGTGTGAAGTGTTACATTTGGGCATTGTATTTGCTACTAATTCTGGACATATTTTCGGCGATATGGCCTACCATTTAACCTTTTCATCTAAATAGTTTTTCTATTCTTCTAATAGAAATGATATTTGCACGATTAGTAGATCTAGTTGGAGTTGGACAAAAAGAGTTAATTGCCAAAACTTTTAAAGGATTAACTTACTAAAATTGAAAATTGAGGGAACTTTTTACAAAGATAAATGATATTTGCGGTCGTGTAATGAGTAAGTGCCACACAATATTTTTTAAAAAAAGTAAATAAATACGAGACTTATAGACCCACTTTTTTTCAAAACGATTGTGTAACGTTTGCGTATTCCATAACTGTACGTATAATTACTCTTTCAAAAAAAAAAAAAAAAAAAATACATAAGTGCAGTAACTGCCTGATAAACCTCATTTACCAAACTGAGTTTAATGCATGCGGTGCTCGATTTGACTCATTGCCAAACCGAAATGATCCAATTAGTTGCAATAACCCCATATATAACTAATAAACTATGTAAGTCAAGACATCATCACTTGGAAACTTTCTGCATGTGACAATATTCTCATCCAACACTCATCAATCTTTGTCGCTCCTTTTCATAACTGTTGCTTAGTCAATGTTAGTGATCTTATATATATATATATATACACGACACAAATTAAACGAATAGGTTCTTTAATTTGAAGTGTGAAAATGGGAATGTCCATGCATGCAACAAAGTTGCTTTCCTTCAAAAGTCGTCACTCAAATAGGGCAGCCGACGTGAATTCTTCCTAATTCATCGCGGAGTACCTTGGCATCTTTAAAGCAAATGACAACTTTTGACAAATCTAGAAAGGGTTTGTTTATTGACTTGACTGACCGTGTTTTCCCTCCCATTTTCATTCAATTCTGCCTGGTTTAAACATCCATTCAACATTCGCTTTCGCTATATGGCTTTTTCACATTTTAACCAATTTCAACCAAAAACCTTTACAAAATTGACACCTCAACTACCGAAACATCCTCTGGCTCGATCATCATAAAATGTCGCCAAACACACAACAAAATGCTTGAGAAAACTGGGACCCAACAAGGTTAGCAAACTGTCCCAAGTTATCTATAGATAGCACAAGACTTAACGTCCTTTGTTCATGGGGTGACAGGTAGTGGCCCCAACACAACACGTGTCATTGTCCCATTTCTCTGCAGAGGAGAGGGAACATCATCTTACCCCAAGGGAGCAGAAAGAGACCACTCTCTTCACCCAATTCAACCAACAACACTTGCCCCCGGCCCGTTCCGTTATTGGTCGTTGGTTGGGTTACTCTTTGTCTACCATCTCTAAGCTTTTAAGCATCCATGCCAGCACACAGGTACACGAGAACATGGTCGGAGAAGTTTGATGCCAGTAATTGGCCCTCCCCTTCATCTCTTCTGCATTAATGACACTCAGCCTCTTCTAAGTGGACACTTGGGCTCTGCTCCTCTTATATTTTATTTTTCCTCTTTTAGTTTTGGATAAGTATGATAATGCACTTACCAAACTAAACCTCTGTCTAGACATAATTTTTATTTATTTATTTATACCTTTTTCCAATTGCCCATTTCTCCACTTTTCCCTTTTCTGTTTTTTTTTTTTTTTTGGAGGGTTTTTAGAAATAAGAATGAAGAGAAAAACATAAGTGGCGAAGGCTAGTAATCAGTTGATTATGTAGTCAATTACCATTTTGAAGGGAAAAAGTTGAGAAGCCTATAATAGTAAACTACTTAGGATGAAATCAAAGTTCCAAAGTGAAAAAAAAAAAAAAAAAATGCTGAAGCTTCACATATTGTGGTCAATTGCAATAATTTACAAAAACAAGAAAATCGAAGTTCACATAACAGAAATTAATCTTCTTCACATCAGCTTCTTCTACCTCCAAAATTCCATCCACCTCCTGTTTAAGGCAATTGGCCCCCACATTACCTAGAGATGCCATAGTTTTGAGGGTAGCCAAGCTGCTCCATCTCCCAGCTTGACTTTGAAGCAACCCCTTCATGACAGGGGACATACTCCTATGACAAGGAACAAGCAAGAAAACATAAGATACAGAGTAATTATTTCTAGAAACAATTTGGTCCTAAGAAATAATAAATTATTGTCCTCAATCTATAGAAGTGAGCTGAATGTTATGAAAAATAAAGCAAACTTATCAAAGGAAAGAAAAATGTAGCAAGAAAAGCTTCCATGTATGCAACATACAGTGAGTGAGGGAACAGAAGATTTGAGGCTCACTTGCATGTCACTTATAGAAACAAACTACTTAGAGTCAACATAACAAGTTGACAGAAAACACTAGGAAAAAAAGAAAAGAAAAGAAAGGAAACCAAGAGGGTTCTTTTGCTTTAGGTACCTCCAATTTCTTCACCAACTCCTTTGGTGATGGTGCAGATACAATTATTTGGCGAGCACTGGGACTAACAAATCCTTCTTCCACTGCTTTGTCAATAAATGACAGCAGTGAATTATAATATCCGTCAACATTCAGCAATCCCACCTGCAAATTGTGAAGATGTTATAGTTTCAGTCATCTGAATAAGCATATTGGAAAACAAATTAAGCAGTTTTAGAAGGACATTAACAACAAAACTACCACAGATTAAAGGAGTTTAAGTTCGTCGGAGTGGGCAGAAAATGCACAAAAGTATAATACCGGTTTATCGTGAATTCCAAGTTGAGCCCAGGTTATCACTTCAAGTAGCTCTTCCAGAGTTCCATAACCACCTACATGGAACACCACATGAACTTCTTATAAAGGGCAAATCATCACTTCTACTAGAAAGTGCCCATTTGGAATATCTTTGAATGTTATGGATGCCCACTACGATTACAGAGACAAAATAGAGTTAACTATTTTCTTTGATTCGAAAGGGGAAAGAATCAACAATTGTGTAAACCTCAGAATTTTAAAAAAAAAAAAAAAAGCTGTTTAAACTTCCCATTCAAACAGCTCATTTGAATTTCAAAGACCTGTTTTTCTAGTTCTATTTTAATGGACATGGTTTTTTATTCATCAATTACTCATGAGCCTAATTAAGCCTATACGTTTTTTCAACTCTAGTATTAACTGCTCCTATTCTATGTTAAATAAAAAAAAAAAAAAAAAAAAAGATGCATAATCATAAAACACCCTCATTTCCTTATCTTAAGGGAGTGTTCTAGTCCTCGTTTCCACTATCTCCTAGGCAAGGTGTCCCCACTTGGTGGGCAAAAAGAAAAAAGAAAAAATAGGTGGGGGTGTTGGAAGGTGGGGTTTCCCAAGCTAGAAAAAATGACTGTAATGCCCTTTATGTCCTCCTCCATTTTCACCTGCTGTATTTTCAGGCTCAGGAATCGAGATGGATGATTAAGTTTTAAAAGGGTAAGCATCATTCCCTGTTAGGTGCAGGTACTAGTTGGCGAAACTATTTGGTGCAATTGTGTCTTCATGTCATTTTCACCCTACATGGCAGATGAAACTTTTTGCACAGTAAGACCACAGGCTATGGGATTGATTAGAGAAACAAAGGATATTAACCACAGAACCAGGGTTCCTCAGAAGCTTATAATTTTCAGTGTAAGATGTGGACGGGTCAATGATCAGGGTTTGAAACTCATCATGGGTCTTGGGGTTTGTGAGGGAAAGCTGAGAAATTTATGATAATTCAGGCTCCATCATCTAATTGCTTTCACACCATTTATCAACACCATATACAGCTGCATAAATCGACAGCCACAATAGGGAAATCTCACGCAATTTTGATCCCTTCTATCACCTATGAAATCCAACTTGAGTAGGGATACCAAATACGTCTCATCTGGGAATTAAAAGATTAAGCAAAGGTTCCTTAGTGATCTAACATAACAGCAGCATTGGCCTGGGAAATGAACCTAATTGTTCTTTTCCCTCTTAACAATATCTCTTTTTTTATTTGAAACAAAAATAAACCATAAAGGCTGCAACTTTTTAAGGGGAAACACAAACCAAATCAGATGACTATGGGAACTTTTTTGACGTATGATTAAGAGACTATCAGTATTTCAGAGATAGTTTCTCGAGTACAAGAAGCAACTGATAGATCGAGTCATCAAACAAAGAGGTGAGAATCCAGAAATTCTCGTAAGGATCAAAACATGAACATGGTCAATCTTAAATGCTAAAATTAGCAAATTAAAGCGCTGAAAGACCTGAACTTTTCTTGACTTGAAATCATAGCGTAAAGAGATCACTTTGCCGGGCTTATACTAACCAGGTAAGGCAATAAAGGCATCTGAATGCCTAGCCATCTCTGCCTTTCTTTGGTGCATATCTGCAACTGTCTTTAATTCCCCCACTGTTTCACCAGTGAGCTGCGAAAACAAATATAAATTCTAGAAATTAAATATCAGAGATAGAGAGAGAGAAACAAAGAGAGAGAGAGATGTATTTGGAGTTTTGTGCAGTGATGCAATGATGTGTGTTGCAGGAATGGTGGACTTTCAACCCAGCGACTCCCTAGCCAGTAATTTTAATATCTCATCATGCGGTGATAAAAAGAATTCGAACGTTAGAAGCAGACAAAGAAGAAAAACACAAGAAAATATTCATTGCTCAACTGATCATATAAAGTTGATATAGTAAAAAAGAACCCAGAGAGAACAGAAACAGAGTCAGAGAAATATATACACAAAGGTGGGGCAGTGTGAACAGCTGATGTATTATTATGGATAAGTCCGCCATTGCCAAGCATTCCTAACTTGAAAAATCTTGAGAACCATGGATAACGCAATACAAAGTATATCTAAAAAATAAAAGGAGGACAAAAATAATAAATCTCAGACAAGACAAAACAACTGATTTAAAGATAAAAGAAAGAAGCTTAAGAGCAAAAGATGAAACTTGAAAAGAAATAAAGTCTTAAGGGTAAGGCAAAAAAGAAATACTAAAGAATAGAACTTTAAAAAAACAAGAAAAAGGTTCAAGACTTTTTTTCTAGCTCATGTAGCAGACATACCTCTCGAGGCATGAGCGTCTTGGGAATAACTCTGCGGAGAGACAATAACATGACAAAAAAATCAGTTGCAATGGAGAACAAAACCGAGAATAACATCAATACCAGTTCACTGATTTTGTTTCTTAAACTAGAATTCCCGTTATTCTTTCAGATGTGAGGGAAGAGCAAACGAATAACAAACTCACCCAATAACATGCCGACCACCGTTGTGAACAGCCTGTGAAACCAAACCCATTAAACCTATGCTGCCTCCTCCATAGACCAGATCAATGTTCCTCGCGACCTTTGAGAAACCATAAACAAATCAGCAAAAAGATACAACTGAGGAAAAGGTTTTTTTTTTTTCCTTTATGTGGGTACATCATATATGGGACTCAGAAATGTATTCATGATGAAACCGATTTAAAAGTATTTTTTTTTTTTGGAGTACACCACTTTTTGAGAACTCCAGAGAGAGAAACAAGGATGGGAGGGGTTCTACATGCTTCTTCAGCATGAGAGTACTATTGTACTACATTTGGCTCTCATCTTTTTAGCCGTATAAGGAACAGAAAGAGGTACAGAGGATAAGATCAAAGAAAAATAGTGACAGATAAATTTGGGAAAATGAAAGCAACCACGTATCTTGCACATTCATGGAAACATGGCACAAACTTTTCCGTCTTTAAAGAGAGCATATTTTAAATGTTGTTGAGTTTCCTCATAAAGACAAGACAGAGAGAGACGGAGACAGAAACAGAGACAGACAGGCTGAGAGCAGTTGAATAAATTACCCAACAGACAAACCCAAGAAAGAAGATGAGTCTTATGTTTAAGAAATCAATCAAAGTTTCGAAAATATAAAAGCCTACGAACCAAGTTACAAACAAGTTATAAACATAATGAGCGTAGCCCCTAAAAACAATGCAGAAACAAAGTCATTTCCTGAATGAAAACTCCACATATCAACAAAACCCATAATAAGAGGAAATCAAGCCAATATTTCCCAATGACACAGGTGCAAGACGCCTGCCAAAAGTAACATAACGAAATCAGAAGGGAAAGAAAGGAAACCATGAATACCAATTCCTTGCCAAGCTCAATGGCGGAATCTTGATAGCTACTCTTCTTGCCTTGGCTACTCCCACAGAACACACAAATCCTCTTGAACTTTGATTGCCTCATCTCACTCTCTACTTCCATTGCTTTCACTCTCTTTCTCTTTTTGTTTTATTGCTTTCCCTTCTCACTTAAAGTCCTTCCGTATTTTCTTCTCACTCTGGTTCTTGTTGGGTTACAAACTGGGGTCCCTCTTAGAAAGAAGAAACTCCCTCCTCTGCTTTTCTCTGTCTCTTTGCTTCCTAACCTATAGAAGTATATCAGAGAACCGTAAGAGTATGAAAGGAGACCCTTTTGCTTGACCACTAGTACTCTAGTCTCTCTGCAGTGTGTCCTGCTCATGCCTCGTATATATGTATACCTCCTCCACACGTGACTATGTATCTTTGCACGCTTGCTCCACTCACTCACACACAAATTGTATTGGCACGCGTGGACCACTTATTTTTATGTCACTCCCTCTCTACTTCTTTGTTTATTGAGGAATTATATTTGTAATCCTCAAATGGAGATTACAGGTATAAATCTTTCATTAAATGAAAAAAAATATCATTTTGATAAAGATGTTATTGTAATTTTAAAAAAAATTAAAGATAAAATTAACTAAGTTTACACACACAATCTCTGTTTGAAAATTATACATAACATTGCTCTTGTTTATTATTATTATTATTATTAGAAGAAGAACACAACCAATATGAGATCCCCATAATAAAACATAATATTTTAAGAAAATAAGGTTGTTTTTTTTTTTTTTTGGTTTATGGAGTTTATTTAGGCTCTTATCACGTATATTCTTTCTCATATAAACTCAAAAGAGAATAATTTGTTGTCACATTAAACTGAATCCCCATTTCAAAAGTTATGTATGGATTTGTTCTCTCTAACTGTATAATAGAGCATCTATATCTAGTCGAATTGTGTTCTTTTTTGCAGGCAAACAAAAATAACATTGTTTGAACAATACAACTTTATATGATATGATTTGATTTTAAAGAAAAAATTTAAAAATTTAAAAAATTAAATATTACAATGTAAGTGATGTGAATGAAATGTTGTACAGGCCACACCAACCTACAAACAACATAACTTTTTTTTTTTTAATCTCTTCATAAGTTATTTTAATATTTTGATAAACTTTTACATATATAATGCAATTCGAATTCAAATTGAGCTGTTGGTATCAATCCTCCGTAACTAACCATCATTATTATGAATATATATATATATATACACACACCTAAATTCAAAATACCTTTATATTAGCATTAAAACTAAATCCTTCAATTGTGCATGAAAGATAGTACTTTCATTAGGTGCGTTATGCATACCAACTAGTAAATAGAATTTTTATATTTCACTACAAGAAAATGGGTATTTGTAGTCATTTGTTTGCGACGAAAAAATTATTTGTGATCAAAACAGACTTATTTTAACTGTAAATAGTCATTTCGTTGGAATTAATTGGCTGCAAATAAGCAGTTTTCTTGTAGTATTTTGATTAAAGGAAACTAATTGTAATGAGAATTTAAACAAAAATGATCATAAGGTTACAACTCTTTTACAACTATATATATGTTACAATTCTATTTAAATTGAATGGTAATTTTGTAACATTAATAATTAATAAAATTATTTTTAATGAAATAATACAATTACATTATAAGCTACTTATAAAATGAGTTATTAAATAGTTGTAAAGGAATTATAGAGTACGATTAACCAAATTTAAATATAGGTTAATTAATCACGTGCTAGCTAGTCAAAATTTAATTATAGATGTAAGTGAAATTTAGGTTGTAGATCAGAGGGAAACATGAATTACCCCCCTTTTTACAATCTATTAATAATTTGTCCCTTATGCTTTTTAGGCCACATGGGACATCCACCTTCTAATTATATAAATATATATATATTTATATATCAGTAGCATTAGACACTTTAAGTCAAAGAAAGGAGGAAAGTGTGCGTATGATAAGAGCTAGCAGTGTTATTCTTTTTCTTAATTTTTTTTTTTCTTTTACCGCTGCTACATTTAAATAAATTAGGGATATAAGAAGAGTGGTAAACACAAATAAAAAAAATAAACTTTTGTGACTATTTGTTTGCGGTGAAAAGACTATTTGTGATCAATTTTAACTGTAAATAATCATTTCGCTGAAATTAACTGACCACAAATAAACAGTTTTCTTGTAGTAAATAGTATCAAATACAAGCTTATTGCATGCAGTTAACACATGAATGTATGAAAACAAAAAGGCAAAATCAATATTCTAGGGTTCACATTTATTTATTTATATATATTTATGAACTTTTCCATTCATTATCTCCATACATCACATACCACATATTTTTTATTTTTATTATTCTTAAACTAATAGAGTTATTCTATTTATCATTTATATAACATACATAATTTGGTAAGAAAAAAAAATTATGTGTGATGTGTGGTGTGAAAATGATGATCGAGTATGATTTTTTTTAGATATGATAATATTCCTTGGCTTAGTCAAATTAGAAGGGCTCGCCAAAAGAGCAGCTTGTAATTAATCATATATAAGTGATAAATTATAAGGAAGCATGTAATTAATCACTTGTCTTGGCATTTTCGAATTAAGGAGATCATGTCCACTAACTCTAATCCACATTTATTTATGAGATGAGCAAATAGAGATCAGAATCAAACATATATATCAAACGTTTAATTGGTAGTATCCGATTGAGACATTATATATATAATACGCGCATCATGTCATGCATTGTGCAGCGCAAGGAAGTACTTAGAATGATCGTGTTCACATCAAATCTTGAAGATCATTTGTCGTTAGAGAAATGGGACTAGTCCCATTAATGCCTTTCGATGTCTGATCGATGAGCAGAGTTGCTTGCGATGGTGCATGGGAGGAGGCCGGAGGTGGCTAGCTGGGAGGAATGGGTCCATATAATATGGAAAAGGTCAGTTCTAGTACTGTTGCCCTATATATGAATAACATTATTAATGCTTGTGAAACTGGCATGCATTCTCAAATAATAATTAATAACTAAATGAATTTTCATTTCCTTTTTAATTATTATTTATTTTACAAATTACAATTTAACAACTGATGAGCAAAGTATGGGTAAAATTATATATACACAAGATTCAGATAGATAGGTGTAGGTGCTGATGATAATTTAGAGCACTGTGCATTGATGATTGAACAAAGAACATTAGTGGGTTATGGCCTAGCTATCACCCTGTACCCTCATCCACCTTCCCTTAGTCGACACACTTGTTGTATCCATAGGAAACATTTCATTTTTATTTCACGCGGCCCCCTCCCTTCCCCATATCCCCTAGTCTTTCACCTCTCCAGCTCCAACTCCAACTCCAAGCATGCTGTCCCCAACTCTAATTGCATTGCCCCTCTCCTCCCCACCTGCACCCACTCATCCTTCTCCATTAAACCAAGTCCGCCCCTTTCTTTATTACTCTCTCAACCATTTTTCTATGACCCCATTTGGCGCCATTTTCTTATAATTTCTTCTGGCCTAGCTGCTGCTGCCGCTGCTTGCTATAATTATTAACTATATTCTATTGTTATTTACAATGCCAGGATTGCAGGAACTGAACCCTAACCTTAAACTAATTAATGTGTATTAATATTATATTAATGTATTTGACACCCCCTCTCTGGCCTCCTGATCCCCATAATTGGCCTTTTCTGGTTGTTTTCTTTTTCTCTGCTATTCTCTTTTGCTTGTCTGCTTTCTGTCCATGCCCTATGTTTAGAGATTATAAACCCATAATTACTATTCTTAGATAGGGGATCGATCGAGCGCGCCCCTACTTATATATTATTTCTTAACTCTTACATGCTTGCATGCGCATTTTGACTCATGTTTTTGCGTGTTTTTTGAGTCTCTCTGTGTGTGTGTGTGTTCGAGGGCATTTGTAGGCTAATCCGTACAGTTCAGCTTGTTCCTTGTTATAAATAGAAATATTCCTTTAGCCCTGCAAATATAGAAAATAGCTGACTTAACAAGAAAAGTTCAGGAGAAAATTGGGTAAATTTTTTGGCATCAATTGTTTTCGAGTTCTAAAATTAAATTGCATGCATGGATTTTATGTGAGAGAGAGATAACGTACACATGAAGTGAGTTTGACAATATTTATTAGCTAGCATGTTCAAAAAAATCATGCGAGTAACATTTAAAACTTACAAATTTATCCGAATATTCAGAACGAATTTATCCGAATATTCGGAACGAATCATTCCCAAGCCTTCCTTCCATCAAAAGTGCAGAAGAGTCGACCAACAATAATCCATAGTTGAGATCATTAATCCCTCGCTCTTTTGCCTTCAAAAGGCCATTACAAGGAAACCGAGTCATGAGTCTTCACTTTCAATATACGTACTGCCTATCCTTTTTGACTTCCAAAATAAATGACATGAGACTGCAGTACTTTTTGCAAAATACTATATGATAAATAACCAAAAGAACAAACAAAACCCTGTAAGTACTATATGCATGTATACGTCATTCGATCCATATATATCCTAATTGTTAGGTTATGACTTATATATATCATCTTGTAGTAATTAACGTTAGATATATATAATTTTAGGGCATATAAGCCTAGTGTACTCGGCTTTTTCACAAATAAATATGGCCGTATTCACTCTTAAAAAAATAATTTTTTTACATCATGAGTCTCAAATTGTCTATTTTTAAAAATGGAATAGTGCACAAGACTTGTACATTTTAAAACTGTACAAATCATTTTAAAAATGGAATATTGATCTACTCTTATTTTCACTATTTTATTTTATTTTTATCATTCTTAAATTAACAACTAAAATCTGAACAAGGTTGGTATTATGGTATATATATAATTTGTCGAGTTTTGATAATTTGAGATATTCATGTAAAGTACTAGTGTAAAATGCCGGCCAGTTGGTTGAGATGTAAAATTCCATAACTTGAAAGATTCGGCTAGAAAGTTTGAGTAAATGGACAGACTTCATTACTGGCCGCAAAGATTTTTTTTGTGGCCTTTAGAATTAGTGTCTCATGCTCTGACCAAAAAGAGATTAATGTCTCACCATGCAACACCAAAATGGTCCTGAAATTAAGACTAAATTAAGTTAAATGTAAAACCCTTATTATGATCAAGAAGTACTGTCATATGCTATATATTGTACATTTCAAATTATAACTTTTTTTTTTTTTCTTACTAGCCTATAGGTAAAAGCTGGAGGACAATGGCTAAGGCCTTCCCCTTTCCTTTGGAGCTAGCTAGGAGCGCTGTTGAACAGCACCAAATTCTAAATTGCTCCATAATTATATTGGCATGCTATTTGTAATCAGTTATTTCTTACGAAAATGACTATTTTCTATCAAAATTAGTTTGTTTTCGTCGCAAATAATCATTATCGTCATAAATAATCCGTTACAAATACTTATTTTTCTTGTAGTGGCAGGACCTAATTTCATAAATTTCTTTAAACTTAAATAATTAAATCATGATTTAATATAGGAATATTGGATGATCTATATATGTAGGTCGATGTTATAAGTTTCAATCTTGTAATTTGGAGTAAACCTTAAGAACTGATGTAGATTTTTCTTGTAATTTCTCTCCAATACAATTAATTATGATCTTTTGTAAGTAGAAGTTGAGTTTATTTCACAAATTAAAGAAAATCCTTTCAGTTTTATTTTGTCAAGGAAGATTAATTCATGTTATTAATTAGGTTATAGATGGATCGCTGCAGTCATTCCCATGGCCGGACAACACAAGTCAGGAGAAGAGACAGCCAGAAAACCTTTATAATTCCCTTTTCAATGCAATGCAGTCATGTACATTATATGTTTGTGGTATGGTCGGTCTTTATTATGTGCTTGGATATTTCCATGTAACTTAATTTGTTTGCTTCTTGCACCCAACAAGAATTAGTGACATGCGTCAGGTACCATTACCCAATTGGCCAGTATTTTTGCTTATTCAAGATGTTGCAACTCCTTTTTTATCTTTCTTTGCACGGTCTCAGAAAGATGGTGCAAGCTGGGAAGAGTGGCTTTGTCTAAACCCTCCCAAAAAAAAGGTAAAAATTAAACAAACAAAAAGTGAACAAAACTTTTTCTTATGGGATTTCAAGCTATTGAAATGATTCATTTGCTTCTTTTTGACTTCATCCGGACCAATAAAACCACAGCTAGCTTTAACCACCAATCAAAGTAAAACCAAATCATGTTGGCTTTTTTGTTGTTTTCAAAAGCATTGGTAATCGCCTTGCAGCAAATGTATGTTGTTGATGGTAATTAAGAAGTTTCATGTGGGTTAAATGTTGACCAGCAGTTATAATAGTTAAATAAAAAAAAAAGCCTATTTATTTAATATAAATAGGAAAAGGCTAGTTGAATGACCGATTGAATTTTTAAATTTCTTTTTTTTTTTTACTTTTGATTAAGGAAGTGAATATTAGTGAATTGATATATTTTTTTATATTTTTTGAAAATATTTAAAAATGTGTAAAAAATGATTAAAAAAAAAGAAAAAAAAAAGTGCATTTGCACTCATCTGTACACTTGCTTCGGTTAAAAATCGGTCCCATTAGCACTATCCATATAAATATTGAGATCAAAATCACTTATCTTGAAACATTTCTTTTATGTTGGAAAATACTAAAATAGAAGAAATCAATTAAGCAATTAGTTGCATACCTATTATGATATCCTATATTGATTGATAAGCATGATAAGAGATCCCACATTGCTTGAGAATAAGTTCTTGTTCTTTGTAATGCAAGTTTCAATGAGAATATTCCAATTGTACTTATTATTGACATGTCATTTTGAAGTATATCCCACATTGCTCGGGCTTCCCTTGGAGTTCACATCTTTTTAAATACTTTAAATATAATGTACGTAATTTACAAAAGCATAAATCCTATCAATTATATTGTTTGTAGAACTTGTAGAACTTTGAGCAGACCAATTTAATAATTGGATATATAAATATTTAATACATGTTTGGTAAACTATCAAGTACAGACCGGAGAGTAAAAAATGAAAGACACAAATGATAAGACATTGCAAGGGTAAACTACGTACACAATTATTACCAAGGCAAATAAACGTGCATGTCCCCATTACTGATGTTCCCTTGTCCGTCTAAGCCATTATATATATCGTGTCCTTTTAACATGCAGTTTTTACCCCCATGATGAGGCACATTATTGGATGAGAAAAAGTACTATTAATACATGAGCATATACACAATTTAGGTTTTTAACCAATATTAAGGTTAATTTTCGAAAACCTCATTAATTTCTATGTACTTTCAATATTCTTAGAGTTTGTTATTGATTATAACCTTGATATTATATATGAAGATCAGAGTACTCTAATTTGCTAAAGAATATTTACAAATTCAATAAAATTAAAAAAATATTATATAACATTTGATCACATACTTATAGCCTTGAGTTGACCATCAATTTAAATCCCACATCAATTAATTAGTGGTCAATATATAAAATCTAGGATTAATTAATATCATATATATATAATCAAAGAATTTCTAATACTCAATATATATCAATATATAAAATCTCAATCATGATAGATCATCTCGATCGTCATGAATCTTTTTTATATATATTGAAACTCCTAAAAATTAAATGCATATGAGAAATTCATATGGCAAAAGATCAAGGCCAGTGGGGTGGTGCAAAAAGAAAAAAAAAAAAAAAGTGGGAAATGGAGAATTAAGTTATATATATATATAATGTTATGGACTACTGCTTTGATTTGATTTGGTTGTAGTGATGGAATTAATTATATATACAGTGAGTGATAAGAGAATTAGTTGCATTATTTCTTTGATCTGTAGGTTATTCTGAGAGTGTCATGCATGCATTGATCAAGAATCTACATGATTTTAATCACAAGATCAGGTACATTAATGTCTCTGATCTGATCTTTAATGCATGGGAGAAAGAGGTAAGCTAGCTACGATAAGAATAAATGGAGATTGCATGGTCCGGTAGCTTATCGAAGCTAGCTAAGCTTTGTTGGCATTCAAGAACTGAAGCATATATGCATATATGAAAGATGGTACGTACGTAGCTTCATATATATATATGCATGGGGCTCACACGCCGCCGGATATATATGGGGGGTTGTGGACAGTCGAACCTGCATAGGTACAGTACTACTGCAAGAAATCTAATGAAGAAGAGTGTGTGGTGCTTAGAAGCTCAAAAAGGGATCGAGGTGCGTGAGGCCACCGCACTTTGAAATGATTCATGACTTCACATGATGGGCTTGAGACAACAACTTGACTATGATATTATGAAAAAATTTATAGGCTTAACTCATCTCATAAAATTGATTCTATAAGAAAGGATTGCTCATTCCTAAAACTTTATCTACAAACAATGTGGCATTATTCCTCAACAGAGTTGTGTGTGTTTTTAGCTCAATTTTTTGAATCTTACTTTGTTTCCATTGATTGGCATACATCCAATATGACAATTTGCACAATTTTTTAATTTTCATCCCAGAAAAGGCTACATGTATGAAGCTCTGAATACTAAATTTAAGAATCTTTCCAATCTCAAACTTTCATGAGCCATGGGCCACTGCCTACAATATCTCTTACGAGATTCTTTTTAGTAGCTAGTACCGTTGTTCCTGTTGCCATATGATCCCCAAAGCATCCAACCTGCATCATTCATCACTCATGTGAAGAATATTATGCACTCAGTCTAAGAGTCCGTTTGTTTTGATGTAAGACAAATATTTGTTTTACCAAAAACGATTTCAGCAAATTAATTTTCAAGAAAACTATATCTTTCTAGTAGTGTTTGGTTCTCACACGAGAATATTTTCCTAAAATCAGCTTTTTGTTGTTTGGTGTGCATAATTTTTTACATAAATGTAAATTTTTTATGTGATTGATGTAATCCTAAAGCGTCAACTTTTGCTTCTATAAGAAACTTTGTATGTATTACATAGAGTTGAATATAAAGAATTTTATGAGTTGAGCAATCAATTGGGTCTTAGTCCGATAGAGTATTTGGGTCCCGAGCCACTACGGAGATGAATTTTTCTTCGTTATTTAATTGAGCCACTTAAGAGTACAACTTTACGAAATGAATCATATCATTAGACACATATGAATATTTAGAATTTTATGATACAACAAAAAGTTTCGAGTTTTTTTTGGATGAATAGTAACCTTTTAGGAGAGCGCCAGTGGCATTTGTTTCAAGTAGTTGTCAAATCGCCATGTAGGATGTCCAGATCCACTTATGATCATTAGAAATCCTTTTTGGACACATGGCATAATCTTAATCATCCACTTGAAAATCTTATAGATACTTGTTAAAAGGACTACAAGTGTTTAAGTGATGGAGTGTAAATCAAGCTTTGTCATCATGTCCGTTACATCATTCACTATTCCATCTACTTAAACATAATTTGGCTGACCAAAAGAGGGTTTTAACCCTCATGAAATCTCAAACCTAGTGGTACAAACCGAAACTCAAAATGGTTAGGGTTACCGAAACCCTAAAACCTCCTAACCCTAAACTAGTGGCCGATTTTGATCATATGAATTCCCACTTGGTTTAGCCATTTCCACAAACAATTAACCACTCAAGTATACACTCTTATGCCCCCACCTACTCTTTTACACCTTGGTAATTTAATTTGACCAAAAAATAAATTAGAATTGGACCAAACACTGACCGAAACTCCAATGAAACCCCAAATGGAGTCCATTCAGTTAGCTAATCCAAGCTTCTTCAACAAGATTTCCTCCACTTGCAAGGTCATACCTTGGCTTCCATTCCACCTCACTTTCAGCTTCAAATAGTTCCATTTATGGCAAGTCAAACAAGTAACCACAAGCCCCTCCATTTCACCCATTCGGCAGCAGTAAAACAACAACCCCTTTTGCAGCAGATTTTCTCCTTTTGCAACCAACCCTCACTTCAATGTGTCATAGATTCAACCACCAAGTCAGTCTCTCTATACATACACTCCCACGCCAGCCTCACTTTTCTCCCACACTTATGCATTTTCTTCATCCATTCTAAGAGAAAAATTGAGAGCTAGAGGAGAGAAATTGTTTGGACAACTTAGTGTTTTTTGTTCCAACCCTTTATAAGTTATTGTTTTTAGCTCAATTTTGTTCCATTTTGTTCAGCATTGAGACTTGATTACTCAGAAAAGTATTGATTTAACTTTCTTGGAGGTCTGATGGATGAAAGTTGGTGCTGATGATGGAAGGGTTCGGTTTGGTTGATTGTTGATGAACTTTGGAAGTTTGTGATCTTTTGATGAGAAGTTGTGTAAATCTCGATTTTATGAAATATTTACATGATTTTTGTGTAAGTTATGGTTTGATTCAAAAGCACGTTAGGTTTTTATAAAATGGTTTTGCATGATCTATGGAGTGATAGAATCCGATTGGTCAAAATGAGTTTTTTGTTTGGTTTAGTTTGTAATTTTAGCTTTAGGATCTTGATTTTATGGTTTTAATTTTTGTAAATGTTGTTCTTAAACTTTGATCTATGGATTAATATTGGATTTTTCAAGATTTATGACTTAGGTCTTTATTGGATTGTTGACGAACATGCAAGAGTATGATTTTAAGCATGATTAGAGGCTATTGGGTTGATGATTGTTTTAATGGATTATTTGCTTGGATATGTTGTACTTGATGCTTAGATCAAGTAATAAATTTAATATGATATATGTGGTTATATTATTTCAAGATTTATTGCATATAAATTAAGGATTTAGTCACTATGATTCAAGTCAAAAGCAATACATGTTTCAATTTCAATGTTTTCCATGCAAACCGATTCTAAGTTGTTGTGTTTTGTGGTTTTTGAAGTTAGTCAAGAATGCTATCACCTAGGTTTGATTGATGAACATATTAGAAGTGATATTTATGGACTTTTAGAGTTCTTGGAGTTGATATGAAAGTATTAAACCAAGAACACCAAGATTATGTTTGGTTAGACCTAATCTTGATGTTTTGGATGTTTTTTGGAAGTAGAGAGTTTAAGGTTTTGTTTTAATGTGTGATTTAGTGTCTTGACATGATTTTAGAACTAATGATGTGATTTTTATAGGTTAGTAATTTTAGGCTAAGCATGCAAGTGTGTTAAATGGCCAAGCAGCAAACAAAATCACATTTTTAGCCTATAAGTGAATTGGCCAATGATAGTTTTCATACTTGCGTTTATTTTTGAAAAATTCTAAGCTCATATTTGGATTTAGGATGAAATTTACATAAGAAATGTAAATTTTGGTAAGTTTTGAAGTCTGTTTGCAATTTTCCAAAATTTAAGTGGTAAATTTACAAATTTAGCCCAACGATAGTAATTCTGTGTTTCTATAAGGATTAAGTGAGAAATTCTAATCCTAGAATATTTCTCATTTTAGCTTACGCTACTTTACGCTACGCATGGAATTTTTGTAAGTTAGTTTCTAACTTACTTATATTATGCTTATGTATGTATGGTGGTAAGTTTCATACAAGTTATGTTCATGTTTTTTTAAGCTTATTAAATTGAATTATGTTATGTCATATTATGTTATATATATTAATCATGAAAATATGTCACATGTCACAACCATCATGTCATGAATCATGCAAGCATGAAATGAAATATTTTTAAGTCAAGTATGAATAGTCAAGTATACACTAGGTAACCCCCCCACAGGACAAGACAACATAGCAACCCCATGGGACAAGAAACCATGGTAACCTCATGGGACAAGACACTATGGTAACCCCATAGGACAAGACACCATGGCAACCCTATGGGACAAGACACCATGGTAACCCCATAGGACAACACACCATGGTAACCCATGTGACAAGATATTATGTATAATCCTATGATAGTAAAGTGAGCATGCTGAGTTTTTCCATAAGCAAGCCCATGTGCATCAAGCATACATGTTATGTTATTATCAAGCATGTTTATTTATACTATTATTAGCTTATGAGCCTTACTTGTTGACATTATAAATCTCATCGTGGAAGTTCCAGCTAGCATTCTTCTCGAATGGTAGACTATGTGTCAAGGATTGGAGAACTCGTAACCCCAGCTTGACAATGTCTAATAGGCCGAGGACACTACAATAGAAATTAGTTTTTGTAACGGTTTGTAGAAACCATCACTGAAGGTAGATGAGAAATTACATTAACTTCGAATATATACATATTCACGTTAGAACCTTCCTTAGAAATTCTAACGTGGAGGCTATTTACGTGCGAATGTGAAAATTTTTTATGTCAACGTTCGAACGTTATTGATTCTCACGTGCGAACGTTAATTGATTTAAAATTAAAGTTGGATATTTTAAATTAAAAAAGATTGAGAATTGAAATTAAAAAAAAAGCAGATATATTAAATAATATTGTTCATTACATATGATAAAATAAAGTACAAAATACTTATAACATGTTGGTTACATATTTATTAAAATCTTTAGTCAATGCATTGACCTTTGTGTTTAGGATATTTATCTGATGGAGAATATCGGTGACAAAATCTCCAACACTCTGTTCTGCTAACGCGATTTTTCAGTTGATGTGCGCAGTAATATTTGAGACTATCGCATCAACCCAAGCAGGTCATGCATCTCCCATAGATGTACCCCTTGGAGGCTGATTAGTACTCCTAACATGGAGCTCAAACTGGGTCGGAGGAACAAGATCTGGTATAGGGTCAGGCTGACATTGTGCTTGCCCCCTCCCATGTCCAATGCTTCGATCGTGTGTGGTCATGTTGATAGGGCTCATCTGGTCTGTCATCCCCCCTTGCACCTTGGGTTGCACACTTCGAGCTAGTAATAGCTCGGTAATGAGGATTCCATATGGGAGGTTGTCCGTGGAGACGACGTTCGCCTCGTAACGGATCCTCTAAAAAATATGAAGTGGTAAGTCGTTGGGCTCTCAACGTGCCACTCGTATAAGGAACTATGTGTGAGTCCAACTAAATGTGGCATTATGTTTCACATGATCCATATTTGTTGCAACAATAAGATGCAACATGCGGAAAAAAGGGAGGTGTTGTACCAAGCTGAAGGATTTCTTCCTATCGATCCAATCTTGGTTACTCCTAGTGAGGATGTAGAAATCCTCATTTCAGCCGTCATCATCCTCACTAGTATCCCCATCCTCTGACTGGTCAACTGGGCTAGTAGTTGATGCAGAAGTGCTTACACCTGCATCTACTTGGGATCCATCCATAGGTTAAGCATCTCCTGCAGTTGACATCGACCGAGACCTCAAATTGAACACCGCGTACTGTCATGGTGTGAGAGAATGCATTCTTAGGCATGGACTACATCTCCATATAAAACTCTCGAACCATTGTGAGGTATATGATACCTCTCAATGTGTAGATACTAATTCAATCTCTTGTAACGAACACATCTTGAATGCTCTTTCACTCCCATATGAGTTTGTGAAAGTAGTTAATCATGACTTCTCGTTTAGACATCACTGTTCGAGCCTCCATTTGAGACGTGTCTTCGCTTGTTCCCTCCCCCTTTACCTAGTCGTTAAAAGATGAACCATTTTGAATTACGTTTCATTAACCACCCCCTTCTCTTCATCTTTTTCCTCGCATTTTCTACTTCCTCCTGCATCTTTTTCTTTCTTTGCAACTAAACCCTAGCTTCTACTCTCACTTGACAATGGACGCCGCATCCCTCCTTCGTCACAGAGATGCCGACGGCAGACCCGACGAATCGAACCGCGCTGCGTCAAGATCAATAATATCGGCCGGTGATAAGCTCTCATGGCAGACTTTGGTGGGGTCTCAGATTGGTGCTGAAATCGACGCCGACACCATTGATGTACACCCCTACCTCATTTGGCATGTATAATGTTCAAACATGAGTAGCTAACGTTCAAACGTTACAAGACAAAAATGGCTGAGTCGACTCAGTGATTCCTTAACACCTCAAACACAATGAAAGTGGCCAAAAGCTATCGTAGAAATGAAGTATAAACTTCAAGAAAGCTTTCTACGGTGGCCTTTTGGCCATTGGCAACCCATGGTGGCCAAAAAATAAAGATAAAGGTCCGGCTACCAATGGGTTTTGGGAACCACCGAAACTTCCATTAAACATAAAAAAAAAATCTACCCAAAGGTTAAAAAGGGATGCCTACCTCTTTCTTGACGTTTGTGGTAGAGTTTTACAGCGGTAGCGACGGTGCAAGCGGCAGTATGCAATGGAGGGAACAGATGTTTGTTTTGAAAGAATTTGATTTTGTGCCGTTTCACATTTGGACTTGATCTTTTAAACCCGTAACGTTCAAATGTTTAAGTGTGAACGTCAACTGATAAGTGAGAAAGACATTCGAATGTTTCAAGTCTAACGTTCGAATGTTCATTACTTAATTCCCGTGCCATGTAAACGTTATGTTTGTACGTGTGAACGTTTGTCACTTAATGTTCGAAAGATGTGAATGTTATATTGGTACGTTCGAACGTGTCTAGAATAAATTTTAAATAATTTATACTAAATAATATATTATATTTACACTATACTGATGCACTATGTACTAGTATATATACTATATATACTAGTCTAGTGTTGTTATTTAGTTTAATAAAATGTAACTAACAACTAATGTTATATGCTAACATATTATAAGCTAATATTATATGTTATACTAATAACACTATGTACTAGTATATAAGTTATAGTAGTACATAGTGCACTAGTATAGTATATATACTATATATATTAGCCTAGTGTAATTAACAACTAATGTTATGTACTAACATATTATAAGCTAATAATATATGCTATACTAATAACATTATGTGCTAGTATATAAGTTATACTAATGCATAGTTTACTAGTATATAAGTTATACTAGTGCATAGTGCACTAGTATATAGTATATATGCTATATATATACTAGTGTAGTGTTGTTATTTAGTTTAATAACATTGTAATTAACAATTAATGTTATGTACTAACATATTATAAGCTAATAATATATGCTATACTAATAACAATATATACTAGTTCATAGCGCACTAGTATAGTTTATGTACTATATATATACTAGTCGAGTGTTGTTATTTAGTTTAATAACACTGTACTTAAAATTAATGTTAGGTACTAACATATTATAAGCTAATAATATATAAATATATAAACCACTATTGTTATATAAACCACTATTGTTTAAAAAATATATAAATATGACAATCACGTTTAAACAATACATATCTACATTCGTACGTTTTATTCTAATGTGCGAACATGGAGTTACATGTGTGAAGGTATTTAAAAATTTGGCAGGATCTTTTTTCGCATTAATTGTTAGAGAAACTAAGATATTTACGTTTGAATGTGTAGAACAAAGTTCTAATGTAGATTCATTGACGTGCGAACTGATTAAGTGAAGAAATTGCAGTTAATGAGTATTTAAATTAAGACGTTAAATCTAAAAATCACTACAAATACTCATTTACTACTCATTTCTGTTAAAGGGCATTTTGAAGTCCATAAGAAAGGTTAGAGGGGTAAACTAGTCTTTACACACTTAAGTACCCTTAATGCCTTCACACTACACTTAGAGAATTTTCGGTTTTCACATCACTTGAAGCCTAATCCTTTGCTATGTGCTTACAGATTCTATACTCTAGAAGGCACTAGATGGAATTGGAGAGAAATTGGTTGAGTGCGTAGCGATGGATGGAAGGAGTGAGGATAAAAGGAGAAGGAAGCAGGAGGAAGGGACACGGTTTTTGCTACGGAATGCAAAAGAGGATTTCAGGGTTTCTGTTAATCTTTGTAAATTTCATTTTCTTGGATGAATGTTGTTCTTTTTATTTGAAAAAAGAGGAATTTTGAGATGAATATAGAGTAATTTCTGAATCCTAAGTCAAGGTGAACCATCAAGCAGTGTTTAATCTTTAACTTTTTTTTATTCTAGAATGTGGTTATTAGCATCTCTGTAAGTTTTCTTTACCACTTCCAATTCAAGCAAACTAAGAAGGAGTCTCTACCTTACTTGATCTGTTGTAGATTGAATGCACAATAGATGCTTGAAATGTATGAACCCCACTGTTCTGAATGAGTAGTTGAAACTGGGATGATAAGAGATTTATTGAGATTATCTTTTTATTTCTTTGTTGAGCATACATGAGTTCCATTATCCAAATGTTTTTACCTACACTGGAATGACATTTGAAGAGAGTTGTGGATGATAGAATTCTTAGATTATTCACTGTGAGAAGGTTACCCCAGACTTAGGTTTGTTTTTCTAGTAAATCAATTTCTATATTTGATTTTCGAATCTATTTGGGGATTGCTCAATTTAAGTTTTTCAGTTTCTGAGATTATTTGCTTTGATTAGTCATTTCTTAGTAAAGCTTTTGAGTCAGGGAAGAGAAGAAAAATAGGCCCACATTACATTATATTAATGCTATTGAATCTTTGGGTTGCTAAAAAAGGGTGGTGCAAATCTCCTAAGGAGTTACCCCTTGGTCAACTCAGTGATCAAGGAGGAGTTCTTAATTAGATATAACCTCCATTTAGTTTCTTTATTAGTTCTAAACATAAGCTGTCTTAATCCTTGTGAAATCGACCTTGGGGTTTCCACTACACATCAACACAACACCTCTTGCACTTGGGAAGTAATAAAATTGGAGAACCAAGTTTTTGGCGTCGTTGCCGGGAATTAATGGCAATTTTTCATAACTAATAGAGTTAAGGTGGTGGCTAAGTGTGAACCTCTTCACACTTTGGTGATCTCTAACCTTATTTCTTATTTTATTTTATTTTTCTATTCTTCTTTTTATTTTATTTTTTGTCTTGTTTGCCTCATGTGAGTTGTGAGTGATACTTGAAGAAATCATTTGTGATTGGGGAATTGCTACCCTACCAGCATTCTACACCAGCCTTGGTGTTGTTGTGGTGTTGCTGTTGAGATTTTGTTTGTTTGTTTGGAGTTATGACTATTCCTCTAGACTAGTCAGAACTGAATCTATGACATATTCAGATTGTGAGTCTCTATCATTTGAGTCATCCTCAAATAGTTTTAGCACCATGGCTGAAGAAGAACATGATGGGAGAAGAGTGGTAAATGAAAACAGAACCCTTAAAGATTATTTGCAACCTGTTAGGGCTAGCACACCCTCATGCATCATTCAACAACTGAATGCAAATAACTTTAATTTTAAGCCTAGAATGATTCCCTTGATACTCCACTTTCATGAAATGGAATCAGAGAATCCTTATTTACACATCAAAGAATTTGAGGAAGTTTGTTCCACATATATGGATCAAACTTGTACTGAAGAGGTGATCAAACTCAAGCTTTTTCCCTTTTCATTAAAGGACAAAGCTAAGACCTGGCTAAATTCTTTGAGGCCTAGATCCATAGGAATATGGCAAGAGATGCAGACTGATTTTTAAAAAAAATTCTTCCCTATGTACACTGAAGAGGCAAATCATGAACTTTGCCCAAAAAGACATTGAAACCTTTTATTAGTGCTGGGAGAGGTTCAAGGATTTACTTAATGCTTGTCCTCATCATGGGTATGAAAGCTGGAGGATAATAAGTTTTTTCTATGAGGGTTTACAACCCAAGATGAGACAATTTGTGGAGACAATGTATAATGGGGAGTTCTTTAATAATGAACTAGAAGAGGCTTTTGAATATTTTTATTATTTATCTGAAAACAACCAGTCATGGGATGTTTCAGATAAATATGATAGAACTGAACCATTGAAAATAACTGGAGGAGGAAAATACAACTTGAGGGAAGTGGATGATTTACATGCTAGAGTGTCTATGCTTACTAAGAAATTAGAAACCATAGACATTAACAAAGTAAGTGAGGTTTAGGCTGTTCAAAGAGTGTTAGAAAAATGCAATATTTGTGAGGATATGGGACATTCTACTAATGATTTCCCCACTATTCCAGCTTTTAAAGAAGTATTACTGGACCAATCTGGAGTTGTTAACATGATTGCTAAACCCTTTTCAGGTCCATTTTCTAATACGTACAACCCCAGTTGGAGGAACCATGCAAACTTGAGTTGGAGTAATGAGCAGTCAATTCACCCCTCCAATAATGCACAGGCCCTTCGTAGTATGCAGTTAATCAACAATCAATAACAGGATCTTCTCAATATCTTGCTGCAGCACCTTATGGGCAAAGGAGAAACCTCGAGGACACTGTCCACCAAATGGCAACAAATCTTCAACAGTTCAGGCAAGGGTAGGCCACCATCAACAACTAGACTTCATAGGCCATCAACGATATTAGAGGGTCCCTAACTAAGTTGACCACAACTTTGAGTATCTAGGAGAAGGGAAAATTCCCTACTCAACCACAACCTAACCCTCAAGGGCAGGTTCATCAAGTGTCAGAAACAATGGAGACATCCAATTTTAAGCCAATAAAGGCTGTAACAACACTAAGAAGTGGAAAAATTCTGGTAAACCCCACTTCTAACCCAGCCATCGTTGGTAAGGATTCTAACCCTATGCATGTTGAGACTGAAGTGAAAAATTGGCAAGCACTTGTACCTTTTCCTTCAAGGCTAACCCTTGTGCACAAAGATAAAAATCATTCTGAAAATTTTTAAGTTTTTAAACAAGTGAGAATAAATATACCTTCGTTGGATGCTATCCAACAAATCCCCACTTATACAAAATTTCTTACAGACTTGTGCACCATTAAGAGAAAACTGAATGTGAAAAAAAAAAGGCTTTTCTCACTGAACAAGTTAGTGCAATCATTCAAAGCAACACTCCTCCCAAGTATAAGGACCTAGGTTCACCCACCATTGCTTGCATGATTGGTAACTCGAAAATTGGCATGCATTACTTGATTTGGGGTCTAGTGTAAATCTGTTACCCTATTGTGTTTATGAAAAACTTGGCCTATGAGAGTTGAAGTCTACTTCCATTACCCTACAGCTAGCTGATAGGTCAATTAAAATACCTAGAGGGGTAGTGGAGGATGTTATAGTCTGGGTTGATAAGTTTTATTATCCATTAGACTTTATTGTTCTTTATATGAAATTGTCAACAAACTTCATGTTTTAAGCACTTGTGATTTTGGGAGGGCCATTTCTGGCCACTTCTAATGCTCTAATAAATTGTAGAAGTGGTGTGCTTAAACTAAGTTTTGGGAACATGACCTTGGAACTAATATTTTTAATTTATGTAGTAGCCCCAAGAAGTGGAAGAAATGCATGAAGTGAATCTGTTGGATAGCATTTATTCAGAAAATTGCCATTTGTCTTATCAATCCATTGATGCATTAATTGATTTAGAAGATTTTAATGATACTGATGACAAGATTAATGAACTATTTTCTGCACTAGTTGCAAAAATCCAGCTGAAATGCAGTGGAAACTGAAGTTTGAACAGCTACCCCCAATAGCAGCAACATTGAAACCTTCAAAAGAGCAGACTCCGTCCTTGGACCTCAAGCCTTTACCAGCCCAGCTGAAATATGCATTTCTGGGACCTCACCAAACTTTTCCAGTGGTCATCTCTTCTCACTTAACTGATAGTCAAGAGAAAAAATTATTAGAGGTCCTAACCAAACACAAAAAGGCTATTGGATGGACAATGGCTGACATCAAGGGTATTAACCCTTTAGTTTGTACCCATAAGATTTATTTGGAAGAAGATGCCAAACCATCTAGGGAAATGCAAATGAGACTTAATCCCATGATGAAAGAGGTAGTGAAAAGTGAAGTACTTAAGCTGTTAGACGTGGGTATTATTTACCATATTTTTGACAGTAGATGGGTCAGCCCTATTCATGTGGTCCTAAAGAAATCAGGATTGACTGTAGTGAAAAATGAAGGAAATGATCTGATAACTACAAGGGTGACCACGGGTTGGAGGATGTGTATTGACTATAGGAAGCTTAATGCTTCCACTAGAAAAGACCACTTCCCATTACCATTTCTGGACCAAGTTTTAGAAAAGGTTTCTGGTCATGCATTCTATTGTTTCTTAGATAGGTTTTCAGGCTATTATCAAATTGAAATAGCTCCTGAAGACCAGGAGAAAATTGCCTTTACCTGCCCTTTTGAGACCTTTGCATTTAGAAGAATGCCCTTTGGGCTATGTAATGCCCTGGCTACTTTCCAACGATGCATGCTTAGTATTTTAGTGATTTAATTGAAAATGGCCTAGAACTTTTTATGGATGATTTCTCTATTTTTGGAAGCACTTTTAAGAATTGTCTTACAAACTTGGAAGCGTTTTGACCAGGTGTGAGGAGAAGAATTTACTACTCAATTGGAAAAAAATGCCATTTTATGGCTCAGTAGGATATAGTACTGGGGCATGTAGTGTCTTCTAAGGGTATTAAGGTAGATAAGTAAAAAATTGATACAATTTCTAAATTGCCCATTCCAAAAACAATGAGAGATATAAGGTCATTTTTTGGACATGCATGGTTCTATAGGAGATTTATAAAAGGGTTTAGTTCCATTACTAAACCCTTATGTAAATTACTAATGCATGAGACTGGTTTTGAATGGACCACAGACCAACAATCTGCCTTTGAGCAACTAAAGGAGTTGCTCACTACATCCCCAATCATACAATCCCCTGATTGGTCCCTCTCTTTTAAAATAATGTGTGATGCTAGTGAATATGCCATAGGAGTTGTGCTTAGCCAGCTTAGAAATAACCTGCCCTATGTCATTTATTATGCTAGAGACTTTGAATGGGGCCCAAAAGAATTACTCAACCACAGAGAAAGAGTTGTTGGCAATAGTTTTTGCCTTAGACAGGTTTAGGTCTTACATCCTTGGTTTACCTATAGTTATTTACACTAACCATGAGCTTTGAAATACTTGTTGACTAAGAAGGATGCTAAACCAAGACTGATCAGATGGGTGTTACTTCTCCAAGAGTTTGACATTACAATCAAAGGCAAGAAATGAGTGGAGAATGTGGTGGCTAACCACTTATCCAGGCTCACCTTCACAGTGGCTACATCAACTTTGCCTATTTCTGACTTTTTTCCTCATGAAAATATTTTGTCAATTGGGTTTATTCCTTGGTGTGCTCATATAGTGAACTTTTTTATGATAGGAATGACACCTTCACAGTGGAGCACTCAGGACTTGAAAAGATTTAAAGCTAAGGTCAAGTTTGTTTTTTTTTTTTTTTTATGATGACCCCTACCTGTTTAAGTATTGTCCTGACCAAATCATTCGTAAATGTGTCCCAAACTCTGATATACCCTCAGTCCTCACCTCTTGTCATACTGAACCATGTGGTGGCCATTTTTTTGCAAAAAAGAAAAAGAAAAAACAGCTGCAAAAATTCTTTAGTTTGGGTTGTACTAGCCACACATGTTTATGGATGCATTTGAGTTTTGTAAAAAGTGTGAGAATTATCAAAAATTGGGGGGAGTCACTAGAAGAAACATGATGCCCTTACAACTAGTTTTAATTCTTGAGGTTTTTGACTGTTGGGGTTTGGATTTCATGGGACCATTCCCTCCATCTTTTGGGAATATATATTCTAGTTGTAGTAGACTATGTCTCTAAGTGCATAGAGGTTGTTCCTTGGAAAAGGAATGATCATCAGGTAGTTCTAAAATTTCTAAAAGAGAACATAGTGTCAAGGTTTGGTATGCCAAAAGCTGTCATCAGTGACAATGGGTCACATTTATGTAATAAACCCATGGAAGCCCTACTGAAGAAGTATGGAATTCATCATAAGGTGTCCAGAACTTATCACCCCCAAACAAATGGTCAAGTTGAATTAGCAAATAGGGAAATCAAACATATCCTTGAAAAAATTGTGAACCCTAGCAGAAAAGATTGGTCATTGAGGTTAAATGATGCTTTGTGGGCTTATAGAACTGCTTATGAGACAATTGTTGGCATGTCTCTCTATAGACTAGTCTATGGTAGGGCATGCCATCTTCCTGTTGAGTTAGAACATAAAGCATATTGGGCTGTAAAAAGGTTTAATTTTGACATGGATAAGGTTGGCTCTGTGAGAAAACAACAGCTTTTTGAACTAGAGGAATTGAGAAGGGATGCCTATGAGAATTCTAGGTTAACTAAGGAACATATGAAAACTTTGCATGGTAAAAACATTCTCAGAAAATCTTTTGAACCCATCAACAAGTTTTGCTTTATAATTCCAGACTTCATTTGTTCCCTAGTAAACTAAGGTCTCATTGGAGTGGACCTTATGTAGTTAGGATAGTTTGGCGACATGGTGCTATTGAAGTAGTGAATCCTCAAGATGGGAACACTTTTAAAGTGAATGGTCAAAGGCTAAAACCCTTTCTTACTAACTTTTCACCTGAGGTTACAACCTACTTGTTGCAAGACCCCATCTACCATACTTCTCATTAGTAACTTTCACTTTATGTTGTTTCTACTTAATTCTGTTGTTTTGCAGATTTTGTTTTTCTTTTTACTAGATGAATTTTTTTTCCCTTTTGCCTATAGCATGATCCAGGTATTCTTTTTGTTTCATTTTGCCCTTTACCTGCAGTTTCGATTCATTGAGGACAATGCATATTTTTAGTTGGGGGTGGGAATAGACTGTTTAAGACACAAACACGAGCCACTGCACATCTCATCAAAATTTTTTTTTGAACAGAATGTTATTCTGCTTTGAGTTTTGATATGTTGATTCAAAATAGAGGTTTATCCAGTGGTGGGTTGGTTTAGTCAGGAGTGATTTTATTGTAGAAAAAAAAAATTGCTAACCACTGGGTTACACTTACACTTGGAGTTCCTGAGTAGCATTATTGTACTATGAGTGGGAGTTCATCTCTACAGCTGTAAGGAACTCTAACGAACCATATCCTAATGGCTTAGGAAGAAACCTTATTATGCTGAGAAATTATATATATATTTGGTATTCTAGTGGTAAAGGCAGACTTGTGGAAGTGTGGGTAGGCGCACATTATAGGTTTGATTCCCTCTAGAAAAAAAAAATGAAAGGGGCCTTTTAAAGCGTAATAGCATGAAAGCCACCATTGCAATGGTTTGGAGTTAGAGTAAAATTAGTGATTTTTCTTGTTCAGCTGCTACTGATGAATATTTAAAATGGACTTTAGTGGTTAACTTCGGAAATTCCATCACAATGCACACTTGGGGTAATGTAGTTTTGTTTTTTTTAAGTGCTTTGTTCCTCGGAAGCTTTACTAACTGATGCATAAACCTCTGTTGAGAATCAATACTTGATTTGCATTTGCCCTAAAGCTCTAAAACTTATAAATCTGAATGATGGCATGAATTTTTGAATTACATTTTGAAAGTGAAGTTGAATTTTAGCTTTCATGATTACTTTAGTTGCTAGAGGCTAGCAAAAAGCTAGTTGGGGGGGTGTGATAAAGTGAAGAAATTGTAGTTAATGAGTATTTAATTTAAGACTTTTAAATCTGAAAATCACTAGAAACACTCATTTACTACTCATTTTTGTTAAAAGGGCATTCTGAAGTCCACAAGAAAGGTTAGAGGGGTAAACTAGTCTTTACACACTTAAGTACCCTTAATTGCCTTCGCACTACACTTGGAGAATTTTCGATTTCACATCACTCGAAGCCTAATCCTCTATTGTGTGTGTACAGATCCTATACTCTTGAAGGCATCGGATGGAATTGGAGAGGAATCGTTTGAGTGTGCAACGATGGATGGAAGGAGTGAGGATAAAAGGAGAAGGAAGCATGAGGAAGAGACACGGTTTTTGCTATGGAATGCAAAAAAGGATTTCAGGGTTTCTGATCTTCTTAAATTTCATTTTCTTGGATGAATGTTGTTCTTTTTATTTGAAAACAGAGGAATTCTAAGATGAATATAGAGTAATTTCTGAATCCTAAGTCAAGGGGAACCATCGAGCAGTGTTTAATCTTTAAGGTTTTTGATTCTAGAATGTGGTTATTAGCATCTCTGTAAGTTTTCTTTATCACTTCCGGTTCAAGCAAACTAAGAAGGAGTCTTTACCCTACTTGATCTGTTGTAGATTTAATACACAATAGATGCTTGAAACCTATGAACCCCACTGTTCTGAATGAGTAGTTGAAACTGGGATAATAAGAGATTTATTGAGATTATCTTTTTATTTCTTTGTTGAGCAGAAATGAGTTTCATTTCCAAATGTGTTTACCTAGACTAGAATGACATTTGAAGAGAGTTATGGATGATAGAATTCTTAGATTATTCACTATGAGAAGGTTACACAAGACTTAGGTTTGTTTTTCTAGTAAATCAATTTCTCCATTTGATTTCCGAATCTGTTTGGGGATTGTTCAATTTAAGTTTTTAAGTTTATGAGGTTATTTGCTTTGATTAGTCATTTCTTAGTAAAGCTTTTGAGTCAAGGAAGAGAAGAAATATAGGCCCACATTACATTACCTTAATGCTTTTGAATCTTTGGGTTGCTGAAAAAGGGTGGTGCAAATCTCCTAAGGAGTTACTCCTTGGTCAACTCAGTGATCAAGGAGGAGCTATTAATTAGATATAACGCCCATTTAGTTTCTTTATTAGTTCTGAACATAAGCTGTCTTAATCCTTGTGAAATCGACGTTGGGGTTTCCACTACAGTAACACAACACCTCTTGGACTTGGGAGGTAATAAAATTGGAGAACCACGAACGTAAAGCCTGGATGTGCAAACGTGAATTGAAAAATTGGCGGGATCTTTACCGCGTGGTTTATGGGTCACCTCACATGCGAAATCATCAACAAAACATGCAAACGTTTTGAATGATATGTTCAAATGTAATCCATGTAATCTATGCTTGTTGTGGGGATTATTAACGTTCGTACATGAAGTATTATACATTCAAATGTTTGTGAGTGTTAAAAATTAAGCGGTTCTTTCAACGGGAACCAAAATTTCACGTAACATGCGAACGTATATTGTGACGTTTGAACTGACCGCTATTTTGATGCAACTAAAATGTCGCTACAATAACTCGAAGATGCCTTTAAAATTCTATTGTTCAGTACGGAATACCTATTGTAGCGACCGAAGTCGCTATAATAAGTCCAAAAATTTTGAAAAAAAATTAAGACACCTAATCGCACGGGTTGAAGGCAATTCATCCCATTTGCCTTCAACCCGTGCTGTGTATTTGGATATTAGAGTGAGAGAGAGAGAGTTAGAGTGAGATTGAACTAACTATATTGTGTTTTGTTTTAAGGATTATTTGCTTGGGATTTTTGAAACTTGACATTTGTAAAGGGATATTACTAGGTATATTTCTAAATTTTGTTAGAATATTGTTGTGAAAATGTGAGTATGTTAGATAATTCATTGTGAATTTGTTTGATAATTGATTTTGAATATGTTTGGATATTTTGAATATGTTTGGATATTGTGAATATGTTGGATGATAATTGATTGTGAATATGTTTGGATATTGTGAATATGTTAGATAATTAATTTTGAATATTTTGGATATTGTAAATATGTTATTAGATAATTGATATTGCGAATATGTTAGATAATGGATCTTGAATTTTATAATATCGGGAATGTAGGAGATACAATTAGGTAAATAATAGCTTTCACAAATACTATATTGCACTAAGATGCTAGATAATTCTATATAACTAACAAAACAAAATAATTCATGATAACATACTTATTAAATTAATTTATACTATACTAATATAAATTAATTATTAAGATATTATACAAAAAGCTAATTCATCATAACATACTTACTAAATAAAATCAAATAAAAAAAGTAAGAAATAACATACTTCATAAATAACTAATAAATAAATAATAGCTTTAACTTGAATTTAATTTATATATAATAATATAAATTAATTAATAAGATATTATACAAAAAGCTAAGTACATAGTTATTAAATAAAATAAATAAGATAAAAAGTACTAAGTAAGAAATAACATACTTAGTAAATAACTAATAAAAACAAATAACTAATAAATAAATAATAGTTTTAACTTGAATTTAATTTATATAAAAAAGTACTAAGTAAGAAACAGCATACTTAGTAAATAACTCTTGATGGTTCCTCGTGCCGGCCAGCATTCTGCACGGGGATTCCCATTAAATGGACTGCCACGCCTACTTCCCGTCGTGGGGTAGGGAAAAAGACCTTGCAACATCTCTCCCCCTCCCACTGACTCGGACAGTGTTGTAGTTTCCATTCCTTCTAGGGGGTCATCCGTGTTGGTGCTTTGTCTCCCTACGCCCCCAAAAGCGTCCAAAGAGTTGGCACCACCTGTCGTTCCGCATTGCACCGCGTCACCGGCCCAGAGAGCTTTTGTTGGCACGACTTCTGCGATCGAAGCCACCCTACCTAGTGGTGCGGCGGAGATGGTGGGCGATGTTCTTGGTGAGGGAGTCATCAGTGTCACTAATGATGGCAGGGAAGTCTCCGGGGAGGTTCCTGAGGATCTTCAGATGATTGTACCACACGGCTGCGCAGATCGTGTCCATAGAGCAGAGGGGAAAGCCAGGAAGCTACTTACCGAGATAAACTTTACTTGCTCGTTATTCGTCTTTCTTTCTCTCTTCTCCTTTTTTTTTTTTTTTAAACTCGCCTTTCATTGTAGGGATTGGAACGCCTGGCCGCCTTTCGTGTGGACAGCTTAGCGAAGCCAGGGAGAGAGAATTGTCACCTTCACTCTTTAGTCTAGACTACTATGGAAAGCATGGGCTTCGAGCTAGAATAGAGGGAGGCAGCTGAGGGAGCCCTAGTCGACTTGGTCCGGTCTCAAGGGGAGGTCGGTTAACTTCGCATCGAGGCCTCGCTAGCTTGCGAGGCTAGTGCCACGTTGCAGCAATCTCTAGACCAATGTCAGTCGGAACTGGAGCAATTGTAGGCTGTTGTTCTAGAGCTTCGTTGGCAATGGAATATAGATGGCCAACAGATCAAATGGCTTGACTCGAAGGTCAAAGACATTAACGAGTCACTGGTGGCAAAGAGGAAGACCTTGAAGGAGGAGAGGCAGCGGAGACTGGATGCGAAGACCACCTTGACCACGAACCAACCAACGCTCGAGGGCCGGGACACAACCTTTTGCGGCTTGAGCAATGAGTTGTCTTGCATCTGGGGGGTTCGCAAGCGTGGAGGTTTGGTTACGATGAAGGCCTAGAGTCAATGAAGACCTTCCTTCTTCAGAATCCCTAGTGTGACCTTTGTGCTATGAGCTTAGGCGAATTTTCTCCACATCAGGTATCTTTGCAGCGACACTACATGCTCGGAGTGGGCCTGATCCCGAGTGGCCTTGGTGGCAGTTTAGCGAGAGCGAACTTTCCTGGTGGATCTCCTCTCCAATCCCTTACTGTTGGGGTCCCGGACCTCCTATTCTCGTTCTCGCCCTTTTGCTTAATATGCTTCAACCCCTCTGCCATCTTCCATGGTCAGTGGGTCGTCTTGGAGGCTTGGAGGTGGCTCTGCAGGGATCAAGCCTGATTTATGAGGGTGAAATTTTCGTGCAGATTTTCTAGCCAATCCTTTACTGTTGGGGTTTCGGACAGTGCATCCATCATACGACTCAATTAATTGGCTCATAACATCCTTGTTATAACATCCTTGTTGACATTTTGAGGGAATCTCTGGCATTATTGACACATCGTAATGATAGGGGCCTTTGCCCCGCGCCACACCCAGAAGATTGACTCAATCGGATTTAGTTACTATGGTGTGGTTCTATGGTTATGTGGTCGTCGTTCTTGGCCGCTGAGTTGGTATTGGTAAGGTTGGGTTTACGGCCCCAGGCCCTTTCAAGGACTTTTCTCTTATACTTGTATGAGTAGAGTAGATGGCACTACAGGTTCTTTTGTGGAATGTATGAGTTGCCCGGCATGAATTGTTCTTTGTGGCCCAGTGGCTTTACGCAGCCTTATGATGTAACTTGTCTTTTGTAATCTGACTTTGTGATGTAGTTTGTCTTTTGTAATCCTGCATATGTAATAAATTGATTTTATGTATCAGTTGTACCTTCTCTGAATTTACCTTGTCGTTTTGTTTCCATATTTTTCTTGTTGTATTTTTTCTCATACTTCTTGCCTGTCTTCCTTTTTTTTTTTTTTTTGCAATTCCTCATGGTCTACCCTGCTGGCTTTGGCCGCGGTCGATGACTCCACCTGTTGGTGGCCCTTTACACTGCGATTCTTTGTAGGACGATGATGTTTTAGTTGCCCGATTTTATTGTTCATGCAGCCTGTAGGCTTAGCTTGATTTTCATCGGGTAAGGAGTTGAACACCACTTTTCCTTTCATTTTTGTTCCTTAGCTGTCTTTCTTTTAGCTTTTGTAACTTTTAGCCTTCTTTTTTTTTTTTTTTTTTTTGGCTTTTCCTTTCTTGCATTATTAGAGTGTTAGTTTCAGTTGGTGAAGTTTCCTTTGATGGAGATTCCGTTGTTAAAGATTTTGTAGATGGGGATCCTGCTTATAGGTATGTCGGATGGCCCAAGGCCAACCTGTATTCCACCGTTAGAGGGATAGAGTCGCCTTTGGTGTGACTGGTCCATTTTGCCTTGCAAGGACATCGGTTCGGCCGCATGGAGCACGTATGGAAGCTGGTTGGGCGGTCCAACAACCTGCCTGCCTGTTTAGACATCTGGGAAGTCGAGTGGTCCTTGACCTTCCCCGTTTTCTTCTGGCATCTTCATTTTTTATGAAGTCAGTGAAATTTCCTTTTCTGATGCGATTGTGGTTGATGTTAGAGTGTGCACACCCGGCATTTGTCAGTGGAGACGCTGCCCCAATAAGTAATGTTGGGAAGTCGAAAGACTGAACTCGGGCTCGATCCACCTGTTGATCCTCACGATAAGGTAAGTAGGAGATGTCTGGCAGTGCTACGCCGTCTCGAAAGCAATGTTGGGTAGTCAAAAAACAGAACCCGCACTTAACCGTGAGGTAGGCCCAGCCACCGTAAGGCTGAACCCGCCTATTGATCCTCTTGGGAAGGTAAGTAAGGGATGCTGCACAAGTCAAACCTTTTAGTGAATTTGCAAACCTGAACTGTTTTGTCGGGATGTGGTGAAGGTCTGAGGTGCCATCTGTTTGGCATTCTGTTGTCGGAGATGAAGTTTTGTTGATAGAAATGTCGGGTGGCCGAAGGCCGACTTGTACTCCTCCGTAGGAGGGATTGAGCCGTCTCTGGTGTGACTTGTCCCTTTTGCCTTGCGGGGAGGTAGGTTAGAGGTGGTGGAGTTTCCTTTGGTGGTGATTTTTTTTCGAAGTCAAGTCTATTGGTGGGGATTTTGTCTTCGGGTGGCCGAGGGCCGACCCGCACTCCTCTATAAGAGGGATAAGGCAACCTTTAAGGCTTACCTTTCCCTTTCACTTCACAGGAGGTAAGTTGCTAATGGTGATCCCGCTAATGTATATTCCGTTGATGATGTCCACATCTTTCTTTTCATCATTTGGGTGGTCTATAAACTTGTCCTACTCTTCGTTGGGGAGAGGTCGGAATGCCTCATGCCACCCCACCTCTTTGTCCCCCAGGGAGGTATTTGACATACCCTTGGGCCAAGGTTTAGCAACTGAAGTCTTCTTCAACAAGCCCTGCATAGAGAAGAGTATAACGCAGCTTTGAGAAGGTGGCCTTGAGGCTAGGGAACCTTTGATGCCAAAATTAGTAAATGCTCTTAGAGTGTAGTAAATAAGTAAGAAAGTCTAAGAAGTAGAAAGAGTTTCCTCGTATCTGGGGTCAGCTATTTATACTACAAGTTGGAAGAGCAAATCATGCCTCCTACTGTGAGGTCCGGGTTCCTCATACTGTTTATTTTGTTAGAGTCTTTAAATGCGGTGGCTCTATATTGGCTTCATAATTATGGAGTGTGATTTGATTTGCAGTGTCATTAATGTGGGGTGGCTTCCTGAGCCTCAATCCGGTTTATGTGAGTCGTTGATGCTCTGATGTCGATAAATCAGGTCCTCTGTATTTCCAATGTATCCTAAATATATTCTTTTCTCGAGGGAGGCCACTATTGTGTTAGGTTGAGCTGTCTTGTCGACTAGACCGTGCCTTTACATGCTTGAGAGTTAGCTCATTGCTTGGGTAAAAACCCCCCATTAGGTTGGGTTTCAGGGCCGAGATTCCATGGGCCTTTCCTGAGGGGAAAAAATTTTCCTTACATTTTGATTTCATATTTTTGACGCAATTCACTTCTTAGGATGAATTTGGCCTCAATTTTGGCCGTAGCGAGGATGTGCAAACTGTGAACTAGCTGATGGCTACATTATTTCATCGTCACAAGAGACAATGACATTACCACTTTAAGAAGTTCAAGATGTTGGAAGAGGCTGTTCAGTCCCATTTTCAAAAAATGAAATTAGACGATTAGAAAAAGTGTTGTGATCTTTTCATAAGTCTAGATTATCAAGTATTCTAAATTTACTCCCTATAAGTTATTACATCTATATTGGTTTCATATATTATAATTAACATTATTACTTTCTCCTACAGTACTTAAGTTCTATCAATGTATAGAATAGAATGGGTTTAACAATCCACCATCGCGCCGGCTCAAGGTCATTCCAATGTCTTGTTGATAAAATGGTAATTGAAAACTTATTAATTCTCACTTATTTTTATCATATTCTTTTACTTAAGTACTAACATTATTTTTTAAAATTATTAATATAGCTTTGTTAGAAATGTGATGATCCTGAAAATTTCTTCCTCATTCATGTCTATGCTATTACTCACACTGATGAGAATAATGAGTAGATTGATCCTGTCGCTAAAGATAATTATGTAAGTAAGGTCATTTTCTGTGAATAGATTATGCAACATTTGAATTCATATTATGTTTGATTCATCATTTCTTTTAATATGTTACTTATTGTGTGTTTTTATAGTAATTGTAGGAAAAAATGATTGAAATCCAATCAACCTCTGAGAAATCCTTTTATAGTGATATAAACATATTCACGCAAGTGTTCGGGACCAAATCTGGTTTGGTATGAGGTTTGGGACGTTCTCTCAAGCATGTCGGTTCATCCTCCAAAACCTCGACTTATGAAGTTAACAATCTTATTAAAAATTGAGCAGATGAAGTCGAGTTAGTAGGAGTTGGAGTCTCTCTTATTGCGACAATCTGACTTAGAGATGTGTTTGCAAGAGCAACAAAGAGACTGCAATAAGAGAATACGCATTAAAGTCCAATAGCAAATACAGAGGGAGATGATGGTCCAGATGGAACGTGTTATGTTAATTTTGAAGGATCACAATGGGTGAGGAAAGAAGAAGAAATAATCAATATATGATTATCATTACTTTTATTGTCTATTTTTGTAACACTATAAGATTTTATTAGTTGTTACATTTATGGTATAATATGAAACAATTTATATGCTTTTTAATTTTATGAAATTACTATTTTTGATCAGAACGCTCACATATAAACAACAAACGTTTGAATATGGCTTCACGCTCGAATCAACGTTTGAACAAAATACCAGCGAATTTGAACAAAATGTTTGAACGTAATACGCTACGCTCACATGTTTTAACTCACAAATAATCTAAACATTCGAATTAAAACTTTTATGTTCGAACTCTTCTTTTTTAACATCCAAATGCTACATTCAAACGTCTCCAAGTTAACATTCAAACGTAAATGTCATTTGTGTGAAGCAAAAACAACGAACACCAATTTTTTTTTACGTGCGAATGTTAATCAGTCGGGTTAACGTTTGAACGTAGGTTTATATGTGCGAATGTTANTACGTGCGAATGTTAATCAGTCGGGTTAACGTTTGAACGTAGGTTTATATGTGCGAATGTTACTTTTTGTGATGGTTTTTAGCTGTCACAAAAAATTATCGCATTTGAACGTTACATCTCACTGACGATTTCCAACCGTCACAACAAACATTCTGTTATGCCTTTTAGATGACTATCTCAAACCGTCACAAAAAATTGCTTGTGACGGTTTGCTTATTTTTTGTGACAGTTTTGTCTGTCACAAAAGCCAAATTTTGTTGTAGTGGAGAATCCTCGAAGAGCTTGTGGAGATGATCCTCCAACTTTTGGATCTTATTTTGGGACTAATAGTCAAGATGCATGAGCAACTGGATGTTTATTTTAGTCTTATGTTATGTCTGTAACTATGGAGATCTGTCTCCAGTACTCTATTATATTGTTTATAGATAACTTGGGCAAATGTTGAGACTTTGATTTATGTGGATATTAATGGAAGCGTTTATGTTTTGGGATTAGTATTATTTGCTGTGAATATTGCATATTGTTAGAAGCATGCTAGATGCATTGCATTCTTAACTGTCATGAACGGGAGTATCACTACAAGAGAAATGGTTTTTTGAGACAAAAAATTTTATCTAAAAAAATCCCAATTTCATCTCAAAAAATCACTTTTAAGGACAAGATTTTATAGAACCAGTTGAAACTGTTCGAACGGGAAATTTTGTTTTTAGACGAACCAATTTTGTCTCAAAAAATTGTTCGACTAGAATATTTGTCAGTTCGAATTGACCCATCCATTCAAATGAAATAAAATTTTGAATCAAATAAATAACCATATTTGATACTGTTCGAACCAATAAATTTTGTTCGAATGACTTTTGTTCAAATATCAATTATGTCCGTTTGAACTGTATTTCTTGTTTATCGTTCGAATGGGTTATTTTTTGTTCGAATGAGTAATTTTCTATTCGAATGGATTTACAAATGGTAATTTACCGTTTGGACTGGCTATTTACCATTCGGACGGTATGAATCATACATAACATAATTTAATTAATTAAAAATACCATACGAGTATTACACAAATTGTAACTCAAACATCAATTGTTCAAATGTTTTGGAACATAATAATAGAAAGAAAATTAAAGAAAAAAATTACTTTTTACAATTGTGGTGGTGGTATAGAGTTTTGTGACATAATTAACTACAACTGTTGAAATACAGCTTTTGTACCTCCATCCCCAGTCTCCTTTTCATGTTCTCTTCTAATCTCGTCTCAAGATCTACTGCTTAATCTAATCGGATCAGCAACTCTTTTTCCTTGGACCTTAATAGTTCTATCTCAAGTGTTGCTTCCTCTAAATCTTTAGTCTTGTTGTCATTCGATCTGGCTCGAGAAGAGGATGATGATATTGAGGATGGCTTGATATAATGTCCTAAGCTCTTCAAATATTCAAAACGTCATCTAAGAACTTGAGAAATGATCTGAGCATCATTGACAAGTGACGCATCAGATAGATCTGCAGTAGCTTCCTTGAGAGATATCATCTTGTCCTACAAAACGGAAAACATATTAGTTAGTATAAGTAACAAAAATATATAGTCACAATGGAATTAAATAAACTTAAACTTACATAATTTTACTCTGATTCGGGATTGGTCCAAATACCATCATGATTTTTATGTGATTTTACATACAATTGGGTCAGATCATAATCAGCAAGACTTTCTTCTTTCTGCCAAAAAAAAATTCTATAATAAAACTTAAATCAGAAAAGTGTATTATATGTTAATATTTAACAGGAAGTAGAATAGCTTAATATTTTGTTAGACAAACAATGAAAAGATTGAGAACCCGCTTGATGGTGTATGTTTAAATTTGATCTATTTGCTTTGTTAACAGTACTTCATTGCTAAAAAATATATATTGTATCTATATGTTTAATACATCTATCATATACTATTAAAAAAATATAGAAGCGAAATTACCTGATAAGACAACTAATAATATACTAAATATGATAGATTAAAGTATTATAATTCTATTATTAGTACTATTTTTATACTTTTGTACTTTGTAATATTAGTATTATTGTATATTAGTATAGTAATATAATTAGAAATATATTAGTATAATAACTATTTGAACGGTTTTTAAGGGATAAAAACCCGTTCAAACGAGACGTCACGGTCATTATATACCTAGTTCGATTCGCATCAAACTCATTTATTGCATTCGAACCCTCAGCCATCGTGAGCCTCCGAGTCGCCCCTTATCTCCACTATACAACTGCCACTCAACCACTGTAGGAATAGGGCATTTGAACTTCTATTAGGTATGGGCCAAATCTCCACCTCTATTGTTAAAATTTCTGGAAGAAATGATTTTGTTTTTTTGTTGGGGGGAAGGGGAGGGAATTCGGATTCGAAATCCTCCCATTTTGGTGTAGTTAATCAATATAACACGTTTTTAATTAGTAGAAATGATTGTGATTCACTCCTTAATCATTTCTACCGATTAAAACAAAGCTTTTGGTGTAGATGTTAGAATTTCATTCGGGGTTGAGTTGACTCATCCATTGATGTTTGGCTTCATTCTTGTTCGAACACACTCTATTTTGTTCGAATGCAAAGTTGCCAAACAGATTTATTTCTGTTTGAATAAAAAAATTTAGTTCGAACGAGTATTAATTGCCAATTCGATTGAACAGAATCTTCCATTCGAATAATTTTACTAGTTCGAATAGAATATGTTTCATTCGAACTAGTTATTTCAATTCAGTTCAATATAGTTTAATTCTTCAATAATATAATTTAAATATATTATGGTTAATTATATTCTTAATTTCCTTGTGGTTAAATAGCATACTAATGGCATCTAGCAGAAGAAAACGTGCAAGAGATCAGATCAGTGAAAGTAGTGGACTAGCTCATGCTTAGGAGACGAGGCCTATACTCGTCGAGCATGAGATCATTTTGTCTGACTTCTCTGATCTTTCATGGGAGGGACGGAGCATACAATCCATCTTCACCGAGCGGGGCTGTGTACCAATCTGTCAGCAGAGAGGGACTGCATACCTAGAGATGGTCAGTGAATTTTACCGTGCCATGGGAGATGAGAGTATTAATGCTCTTTTCTACACTTTATTGGTATGGGGAGTGAGTATTAATTTCTCTCCCCGAATTATTACTGAGTTCCTTGACATCCAGTGCGAGGTTGGCGCATATCCTACAGCGGCTACATCGGGACCAACGACTGCACCATCTGATTCTGACACACCAACCGCATCCTCCACGCTAGCCCCGAATGTAGAGCCAGATGATATTGAGGATGGTAGTGAGGATGAGGATCTACCTGATGATGGTCTCACAGACAATCAAGTGCGTCATCTAGTGCGAGACCCTTCGGCTCCTTTATATGATGGGAGCAAGGTGATCCGACAGGCTGACTGTATAGTATTTTTCAGAATTCTTAATTTGATTGTTGGCTATAACATCGACCTGAAAAGCACAAGATTGATTTAGGATTGATCGAGCTAGATTTTTGTTGCAGATAGTGCGGGGGGACCTCCTTGATCTGACCTTCTATTTCTTCTACCCCATTCAATCGGAGTCACGCTATGTAAGTGGAGGTAGTCTACCATTTGCACTGTTGATATCTAACCCCCTACTCTGATTGAGGGTTACAGTGTCTGCGACTGAGCGGAGGTCGCCACAAATGGGACCCCTTAACAAGATCACATTCAGCAAGAGCAAGAGGCACTTGCGGAAGACTGCACCATAACCCGTCCTATCCAAATACGATTACAGTTATATAATGCAAGTA
>QEOT01123010.1:0-29966 GCA_003123785.1 Pterocarya stenoptera
CACAATACTATATAATGCAACCAAAATAAGTAAGTGGAAGATATTTTCAGATTTCCAGGTACCTTTACTAAAGGCAGATGTCTTGTAGGATTACTATGCAAATTTAAAAACGAAGAGGAATATAGTAATCCAAAAGTGAAATTCAATGCAATGCTTTCTGAAAACGGAAATCTCTGTTCAACTAAAACGAATAGTTTTATTAGATAACTAGATTGGACAGTATTGCCTTCTTTAATTACGCGCCAAAAAACCCAAAGAAAAGGGTTAACAATTTTCGATTTCTTTGGATTTCCTACACTTTCTTGGCAACCAAACAGAGCACGAAACAAAGTTCAAGCGAACCCTGGTGACTAGCCCCAACTAAAACTACTTTACACCTAAAACTACCACCATAGTTCGCACAGAACCGAACCCTACAACCACGCAAATTATGTAAAGCAAAGATCAAATTGAAGAAGGGCAACAGAGAGGGAGAGAGAGAGAGAGAGAGGCTTTACTTGTCGGAAAGGAGCTGAGAGAAGCCCTGGGCGAGGAAAGTGGCGGAGTGGGCGACGAGGAGCGAGTTGGCCGGGTAGAGGATCGCGCGGTGGAGCGAGTTTATGGCTCCGAGTCGACCCGAGTCATCGCCACCTTCTGAAGCGGCGGCGGTGGTGGCGGCAGCCGAGGAAGTGGAATCTTCCTTGGGTAGAGCGACGGAGAGTAGGGCAGCCAGTTGCTGCTGCTGCTGGTGGAGCCCCTGCATCATGGCGGTCTATTTCTGTATGTATAAGCGTTTATCGCCGTGACTTGGCATCTCTTGCTAGTTTTTTCCTTTTCTCTTGCATTTGCATTGGGTCGAAGGTTTCCCACTGCTTCTTGTTTGTGTGTGTTTGCCCGGAAAGTCAACAACAAGAAGCAATTTCTCGAGTCCAGCGAACCTTCTCTATACAACCATGCGTCGAGAAAGAGCGACGATCAGTCCTATTACGACGAAACGATGGTAGAGAGAGAATGAATTACGAGAAGCGGTCCGTCAAAATGAATTACGACAAGAAGGTATAAATAGAGTGAATTACACAAATTACACCCTGACGATCAGCCCTATTACGACGAACAGACATGTCCCGTTGCATCAATGAATGACGAAAAGTTTAGTTACTTGCGCAGCGCAGACGATTGGTTATTAATATTTATAGTGACGATAAAAGTCTACTTGATCTGTCGGAATGGTAGTCGCGAAAAACCAGACGCTCTCCTCTACTTTCAACGTCCCACCCTACGTTCTTCTATAATTATTCTCTCTCCCTAAACAGGAGTGTGTTTGGCAAGTGACATGAGAGATAAAATTTTCATTTTATTATTATAATTTTTTTGAATTTTTATATAAAATATAATAAATAATTTAATTTTTTTATTTTTAAAATAATAATAATATTAAAAAATAATATTTTAAACTTTCATATAAAATTACAAATTCTTATCTCACTATCTAAATCTATCGGCATGGTAATTGTAAAGTTTATATAGTTTTTTTTTTATTTATAAATAAAGTGTATATAGTGTTGAGAAATAAGAATTATAATCTATCACACCATCAACAGAATGTGATGGGAAATAACATATGGTATATGAATTAAGAATTTTGTTACACATAAATTATGTTTTAACGAATCATTTATAGTGGGATAAATTACAATTTTCACATTAACAGAGTGTTGAGTATGTAAAAAAATAAGATTTATAAATATATTTTCTCGTAAATTAATATAATTTAATGTAATCCATTAAATTTAATTTATAAATAATAATTTTTAAAAATATATTTGTATAGATTTATCATTTATCTTGTTGAGAATTAATTAAAAGAAAATATAGATAGTTGTCCCAAACTACTAAGTACTATCCCATTTACGGCCTCCTTCGAACTATTAAGAAATTACAATTAGAAAATATTAGTTTGTGGCTTGAGTTTATCTTCTTACTTTAACCGTTTGTGTATTTATTTATATTTTATTTAATGATTAAGAAAGTAACTTTTAATATATTGATATATTTTTTAAAAATATTTAAATATATTAAAAAATATAATAAATAAACAAATAACTTGTGCTAGGCGGCACGTCCAATGGTTATTGTTGGACGGCAGCCTAGCATGACTCATTACAATATTCCATAATATTTTTTTACACTTAAAAATATTTAGAGAGAAAGAGAGACCTTATTGTAGGTTTGTATTTTGTTTTTTTTTTTGTGATATTTGTATCAGCTTTTATATATAAGAATACTACATTAAAAATTTTAATTGTTTGGAATGTGATTTTCAGAAAATTGATAATTTGGAAAATAAGTGCTAATTTGAGGAGACTAGGAGTATTTTTCTGAATTAATTGATTAACTTTTTTCTTATTATTATTATTACTTTTTAGTCTGTCTAAAAAAAGTTATTAGTCTCTAATTATGTTTTATTTAATGACATTTTTATTTCATTTTAGAGGAAGAGTTGTGAATTAGTAAATAAATCATGGTTCCTTCAACGCGAAGAATTATTATTAAAAAAATTTCCAAAACAAATCACTTTTAAGTGACCCCTTAAGAGCACTGATAATGGTTTTTTTATCTTTATCTTCATCTTTAAATTTGAAGAATCTGTTTTTAAAAGGGTCGGTATTGATTTCTTCATCTTTATATTTTTACATAATTATAAACAGTCATTATTTAAATATAAAGAAGTACTATTCATTCTTCAAATATTATTTTATTATTTTTTTCTCTTTCATACACATTAAAATAATTTTGTAAAATTTATATTAAAATGATTTTGATATATAAAATTTGTATTTGATAATATAAAGTAGATATTAATTATAAAATATATATAAAAAATAATTTTAAAAAATAAATAAAAAAATATTTTATTATTATTTAATTCAAATATATATAAAGATAATGTAAAAATCATTCTTAAGATACAAAACTATTATTCAAAAGTGATGATTTTACATATAAAAATATATAAACCACTGCCAAATCTCTAAAGAACGGAACAACGCATAAATGATCCAAACATAAGGCACCAGATTGCAAATTCTCGACCCAATTACACATTCAGCCCTTAGGTCGATCCAACTCACAGAGAAAAAGAGAGGTACACGAAGGAAGGAGAAGGAAACGATGTCGTACGACGACGTGGAGATCGAGGACATGGAGTGGAACGAGGAGCTGCAGGCGTACACATATCCGTGCCCGTGCGGGGACCTCTTCCAGATTACCAAGGACGAGCTCCACCTCGGCGAAGAGATCGCTCGCTGCCCTAGCTGCTCCCTCTACATCACCGTCGTCTACAACATCGAAGATTTTCTTGGAGTTACCGATCAGAAAAACAAGAATCTCGATCCGCCGAAGCAACAACCCGTCGCCGTTGCTTAAAGAAATCAGGTCATTATTTTTTATTATTGTTATTTTAATCATTAACCTAGGGAGCGGCGGAGCTTCAAAATTTTCTTATACGTACTTTAATGCTTTGGTTTTACTTGATGGAAACAATATCCATGACTTTCTTGCTTTAACCTAGAATGTATTTAGGTGTTATTAAGTATACTTCCTGTGTATACGTGATATGCCTATTGCATTCCAATAAATAAAATTTACTTATTACTTATAAAAAAAAAAATCATTAAAGAGATGGGGTTATTGTATGAAAAAAAAAAAAGAAGCCCTTTTGTTCATATGCTCATATTGCGTTGCTATTCAGGATGATTTTGTTGTTGTTGGCAAGGCAATTTAAGAGAGGAAAAAATATATAATTTTGGATATGAATATCGATGTATCTAGGGTTTTTGGCTTTCGGTTAGTGTAATAAAAGCTCATGTAAATCGACAAGAATGTTCCTGTGGATGCTGTTGGTTATTTGGGTTATTAAAACTTTGGGATTTGAAATATATGGTAGAAGGCTAGACGCTCTATGTACATGTTTTGTTTGTGTAACGTCCCATTCCCAAAGGATAGAGATGTTACTAACATTCATAACATAATGCCCGGCAAAGAGATTCAAAGTCTGAATTACCTCATTTATTGAAAAATATCAAAAACTGAAATGAACATAGTTGTTTCGAAACTGAGCGAAAAGTGAAAGAACATGAATTAATCCTATAAATGACATAAAAGAATTATAGTTCTCATGTGAATATCACTTATTCCTTCCTAAGTCTTTATACTAAATTTACTCCTGGCCATCCAGCTCTGCGTCCTCAAAATCACTATCTGAAAATTTGACATAGGAGAAAACAAGAAAACAAATAAAAATGAGTTGAATACTCAACAAATAGCACATCACACTGTAAAATATAATTTAGCCTAACATAAACTCAATTTTTGAATATTCTTCATACATACATACAACATCATGGGTTAACACAGCATATCTATTCCTAAATAACATGAGTGGCACATGTAACGTGAATGCATAATACTGGTTTATCTTGTCTTAACATGAAGTGAAACACGCTTGAGTTCGTGTTTCACCTAACTGAATAACATGGAGTGAAACACGCTTGAGTCCGTGTTTCACCTAACTGATTAGCATGGAGTGAAACACGATTGAGTCCGTCTTTCACTTAACTGATTAACATGGAGTGAAACACGCTTGAGTTCGTGTTTCACTTAACTGATTAATATGGAGTGAAACACGCTTGAGTTCGTGTTTCACTTAACTGATTAACATGGAGTGAAACACGCTTGTGTCTGTGTTTCACTTAATTGAATTACATGGAGTGAAACACGCTTGTGTCCGTGTCTCACTTAACTGATTAACATGGAGTGAAATACGCTTGAGTCCGTGTTTCACTTAACTGAATTACTAATTAACATGGAGTGAAACACGCTTGTGTCTATGTTTCACTTAACTGAATTACATGGAGTGAAACACGCTTGTGTTCATGTCTCACTTAACTGATTAACATGGAGTGAAACACGCTTGATTCTGCGTTTCACTTAACTGAATTACTGATTAACATGGAGTGAAACACGCTTGAGTCCGTGTTTCACTTAACTGATTAACATGGAGTGAAACACGCTTGTGTCCATGTTTCACTTAACTGATTAACATGGAGTGAAACACGCTTGTGGTCGTGTTTCACTTTACCTATGGTTAACCACGCTTGAGTCCGTGGCACTAACTTGAAACTTCTTGTCTTTCTTAATGCATGATAATTCATTATGTTTCATGAACTTTTCTAACATGGCATACTCTTGTTCAACTTGTCTAACATGGCATACTCTTGTTCATGACATAGCTAACATGACCTATTCGTGTACATGGCATAGCATACTTGACGTGACATACATGATCTGAACATTTTATGACTTTCTTTGGCATATGTGATCTATGTACCACATGGCATTCATGGCATACATCATCCAAATATTGCATAGCATGCATAATCTGGCTATTCTACTAAATGGCATACTAAACTTAAATTACTGCATGAGCATCTCATGGCTTACATACGATTTTTGTAACATCCATTCATTCAAGCATAATCTCATATTTCATCGAGGAATGTGAAAAGAAATCTAACATTAACTTGGCTCTTAGCGTAGCGTAAATAACCATCATAAGCACATTATAATTTCATACAATAATATTCACAGTATGCATGCATTTATATATATGATCATACTATTTACCTCTTAGCACTGCTTCTAGATTTCTAACTTGTAGCGCATTACCTATACGACGTACTAAAAGTTACTAATTTCCTAGATAAACGTGCCATGGTTCAATATGTGTTTGAATATAAAATTGGAGTTTAACATATTAGTTATCTTGATTTCATGCAAATTTAACGATTACTTGTAATATATAATAATCCAGAATAACTAGCTTAGTATAGTTGATTTTAATAAAGATCTGCTAGGTAAATAGTATGGAATTAAATTTGGAATTTATTACAATATTGACCTAATTAGCGCCTACATGTTGTCTATGTAACAAAAGATTTCTCCTATTAAATCAATGTGCTGGTAGGAATAGGAATTGGGCCTAGCACAAGACTACTAGGCCGAATGGGCCTCAGGGCCCAAGGCCTACTTTAATCCTCAAGGCAAAAAGCCGTCTGAGAGAAGTGTGTGTGAGGGGAGGGTGTTGTGCGAAACAGGGGACTCACCGAGAGAAAATAGTGGATGTGCGGTGGTTCAGGGTGGCTGTGAGTGACCGGCAGCGCAACTGGGAGATCCCTACGGTGGTGCGACGCAGAGAGAGAGAGAGGGAGAGAGAAAGAGAGAGTTTAGAGAGATGGAGTTGGAAACTAAATCACCGAGAGGGAGGATAGGGAGTGTGACGGCAGTGGCTTACCTAAGGGAGTAGGTGCGACGGGATTATGTTGGCCGGCAGTTTCTGGTGCTGTCAGTGGTGCTCTGACGTCCTAGGGTGGTCGGTAGTGGCTGGGCAGAGATATAGCTCATGCGATCTTGATTTCTTGCTTTATGTATTGTTCTGAGTTTAACCCAGAGGGTATCGGGGGCTTATATAGCTAATGGGGAGGGGAGTGGCGTGAGTCCTTGGCAGTTATACTAGGGAAAATAATCCTACATGGTTACGGATTCTGAGGGGACTTGGTTGTGCTGAGTTGTAGTTTAAACTAGGAAACTAACCTAATACGGAAACTAATGGATAATTCCTAAAATGATAAAAGAAATAAATAAAATAAAATAAAGAAATAAAATAAAGAATTAAACAAAATAAAATAAAATAAGATAAAATATAATATTAATTTTTAGCCCTAAATCTGGACCCGTATGTTACAGTTTGGAACCATGAAACCTATTGCAAATTAAAGAAGAACCTTTCAGCCTTCATTGTATGGAAGTTTGGACCTATGAAAACGAAAAGAAAAACAAAACAAAGTTATACTCAGATCACTTGAAAACAGAATGTATTGCTCGCCTTGCAAATTGATTTAGTGGCTTGGATCAAGCAAAATGCAAGACCTAATAAGCCCTCTGCGTGTGTTGCATTTATGACTCGAATTTTAGTTCAATTTAGCCTCGTTTGTTTCGGAGATGAGATGAGTTGAGATGAAAGTTAAAAAGTTGAATAAAGTATTGTTAGAATATAGTTTTTAATATTATATTTGTTTTGAGATTTGAAAAAGTTGAATTGTTTATTTTATTTTGTATGGAGATTTGGGAAAGTTGTAATGATAAGATGGGAGGTTTTCAAAATTTTTAAAGTTTTAGATTTTAGTCTTGAAAACAAACAAGCCCAGCCCTGAAGATTGCTTTTGTACACCTAGATTTTAGTTCTGGTCTCAGTTGGTATTTGTGCTTATGTACACGTAGATTATTGTTCGCTAGTTTATTTACAGCTCCGATTTAGTTTATTTTACACATAAATGATTTGAATGCTTTTGTTTTGCAGATTGCCTGAGCTGTGTGAAGGAAAAGTGGTAGACGCTATTCTCTTCAAAGTTTCAAATCAAGTTTTGTTAGGTGCGACGAGTCATAATGCTTGCAACTTGCAACAGATGAGTGAGGAACTTATTGAATTCTACCAAAAAGTAATTTTGATTGAGAAATTGTAATACATCTATAGAAAAGATTGTTATAGTCATTAGGGCAAAGTTCTTTAGATTTATAATGTCGCTTTCTGATTACACTCAACACTTACGTTAATCAATACACTTAATTTGAATGATGAAAGTGCCTTTAGTTTCATAAGAAATACGTACAATTTGCATTTTGTTTACTAAGTTGATGTGTAAGACTCTTGAGCGGAGGAAATGATGTTTATGTATGTGGTTTGGGGCCATGAGCTCCACGGGACTTTCATGCTTTAGTTACAAAGAGGAGTCTTGCTTGAGTATCATCATTCCAAATCGAGGAAGCTAGGATAGGTGAAGCAGATGATACAATAAGGAAGAAGGGGAATGGCTCCTGATGCCACTGTTTATAACAGCTTGATTAATGGGTATTTGCAGATGTGGGGATGCCAAGAAAGCCTGATCGCATTAGTTACAACACTCTTACTAGTGGTCTTAGTAGAAAAGGGGATGTGAAGGAGCGTCTAGAGTTCGAGATGGGATGTTGAGTATATATTTCAATCCCACTCTCCTCGCTTAAAATTCCCTTCTACGAGGCTCAAGCAAAAACCAAGAAGGTGACCATGCTGAAGAATCCCTCGAAGGAATGGTATTGGTAAGTGAAAGTATAACTACCCATTATAGTGCCCGTCTTTAATTGAGGGGATCGGCAAAGTCGATAACTTCGTGGGAAATTGTGATTGATTATCGTTTTATTTATTCGCATTCTTCTGAACTTTTCACCCAGAATGGGTTTCTCTTAAAGCAAGTTAAGTTATTGTTTGGAAGATTTTATTCTCGTTGCCTTTTGTTTGAAATACCAGCTTGTACACATGCCGAACTTGAATGTGTAAGATTTGGAAATATTATAGGGGTTCAAGACGAAGTAGTACAATGGGCCTTTTCACGCAGGAAAAGGCTACAACACCGTTCTCCCTTCCCATTTTTGCTTCCCGCTTAATGTTGGTATGCCTGTGGCATGCTTCTTCTTTTTTTTTTCTTTCATTTTTGTTTCCCTTTTTTTTTTTTCTTCCCACGTTGTCTTCTCCATTCCATTTCTTCTTCCGACGTCGACTTCCAGAATCCCTAGTATCCATTTCGTCCTTTTGCATTTTTTTTTCTTTCCTTTTTTTTTTTTTTTTTCCCACGTTGTTTTCCCCATTTCATTTCTTCTTCCTCATTCCATTTCGTCTTTCCCATTTCATTTCTTCATCTAAGATGTGGAATATATTTTCTTCTATTAACTTATCTCCAAAACGTTTTCTTAATTGGAAGACTAAATGGAAGGGGAAAGACGAAATGAAATGGGAAAGACGATGTGGGAAGACTAAATGGAATGGGGAAGACAAAATGAAATGGGGAAGGCGATTTGGGAAGAAAAAAAAGGGAAGCAAAAATGAAAGGAACAAGAAGAAGAAGAAGCATGCCACAGGGCATACCCACGTCAAGCGGGAAGCAAAAAGGGGAAGGAGCAACAATGTCTATAGCAGTGATAAGTAGCACTGATCTGCGAGCAAAGCTACTCTCATTGCTCACTGCTCCTGCTGCATTTTTTTTATTTAGTGATTAAGTAAATTTTTTTTAAAGATGTTGCAATCTTTTTATTTTTTAAAAAAATATTTTAAAATGTTAAAAAATATATGTAAAAAAATGCACACACACACAACATTACACTAACGGTAGCTCCCAACAAAAGCTGAGAGCGGTGGCTGTAGAGCCACTCATCATTGTAATGGCTTGCCTAGAGTTTTTATCTGAATTCTAGGATTACGAGAGAGAAACGTAATAAGTTGTGCTCCATAACATATGTAGCCAATCAATAAATGCTGTGACAAAATGAGTATCTTTCTTTCGCTCTAGACTCTATAGATCAAATAGATTATAAGAGACCCAGATCCTAAAAATAATATATGTTCTGTTCTTGGAGAGAACAATGTTGTAGAGCCAAAATGATCTCTCAAAAAGTTGCCATTCTCTGTGGTAACTCATCCTTGAGAAAATTCTATACAACTAGATGATGAACGTGCCTAAGCAAATTCCATTTTTTCTGTTCACTCCTTCGTTCTGTACTCTCTCTGCCGCTCTGGTTTCTAGTCTTCGCACACTCGGTTCAATTGTAGCTGTAAAAAAAAAAAAAAAGCAGTCTCTGCCCTGAATAAGAATGGTGCCATTCTCAAGAGGAAGTTCTGCTTAAAATTAAAGTAGCTCCATCAACCACGGACATATAGTTTTTAAAGTGTTTGGTTTAAAGCCTGAATTGGCGGTTGTTTTTAGACTCAGCATAACCCACCTTTATGTCTTCCGATAATGAAGTAATGCTAGTGGAGTTGGACCCGCAATACAAAGTAGGATATTCTGCTCATCGTGGTAATTGCTAGGTAATATACCTGGAATATTATAGCTTTACTGTCATTAATTCAATTATTTAGTCGAAAAGGATGCGCCTGGGAAGTTTTTAACAAGTGGGAAGATGTTATTTGCCACAATATTATTGGAGACACTGCACTCCCCACTACATGCAGATATGGTATTCAAGGAGTTAGGCCTTCCATACTTTATCTGCAGGGGTTTGCTTCCATCGTTGAGTGGAAAACCCACCCTAGAGAAAGAAAAAGATAGAGAGAAGTTTTATAGCTACAAAGAGTAGTTTTACAATTTAATATACCACATCAGTTTAATTTTGTGGGATCTCTTTATGATTAAAACATTTCTCAAAGAGAAATAAAATTGACCTATTCCCCGTGGTTTGATGTACTTCTGTTGAATGTTGATACCTACGAGTTTCCAGTTTTTCTCGTAAATAACTTACTACGTTCTAACTACTTTGGTAAATTAAAATCAGTAATGACAATTAATGGCATGAACGTAATTGGATACCACGGAGGATGTGATTAGAGAGAGGAGAGAGAGAGAGAGAAAGGACTGACAAAGGACTAGGTGGCTTTGAAAACTTTAAATTAGTGCACATAATGGGTGTCGTTTTATTCTGTTTTGTTTGTGGAAACCCATGCAGCATGCAGCATGCACCAAAAGTTTGATTAGATTAACACAATAAACTTTTGTCGGCTTCAAGAATTGTATGAAGCTAGATATCTGCAATCACTTCATGTATTAAAGGTCTGTGGAGGGGATTGCAGAAGAGGCAAAGCTCCAATCTCTGAAAAAGAAAAGCTTCCATGGGTACATTTTTAGGGCACTTAGTACCTGGTTTGGCACTCACTCTCCTCGGTCTATGGCACACCATCAACACCATCAGAGCCTACTTTCTCAAAGGCCCATCTAATTTCACAGTGAGGTTTTGGTACCCATTTGATGGCGCCTTTTCCAAACTCAAACACTTGGAGCTCATTTTCATCTTATCTTTCTCAGTTTTTGCAATTTTTATGCAAGTTCTAGACTACCCCTTCCTTCGTTTCGCTTTCAGGCTTGACAACTTTGAGCATGCAACCATGTTCCTGCACCTTGTTATTTTTGCAGGTTTTACTCTTTCTGCGGAGTTTACTCATTCAACTGAGATCCTCTCTGGGGTTGTTGGAATCCTTGCTGCCTCTGTATTTGGTCAAGAGCTTTTTCTACTTCATTTCCACTCGGCTGATCATGTTGGACTGGAAGGCCACTACCATTGGCTATTGCAGCTCATAGTGTTGGTTTCTTTCATCGCAGCTCTGGCAGTGACTTGTTTACCGACCAATTTTCCCGCTGCTCTTGTACTTTCGATTGCACTTGTATTACAAGGCTGCTGGTTTATGATTATGGGGTTTATCCTATGGACTCCTCAATTTATCCCAAAAGGTTGCGCTATGGTTTTGGCTGAAGCTGGCAATGAGGACATGCTTGGAGCGGTCACATGTGAGTCTAATGAGGCTGATTTGAGAGCTAAAGCACTGGCTAATTTGCAATTCAGTTGGATACTTTCTGGAATTTTGATATTCACAGGATGTATGTGCTTGAAATTAGCCGGAAAATGCACCCCAAGGGGGCAATATGAGCAACTTCACAGTAGAGTTGCGGATCTCCCTATATCCACTAATGTCTTCAAGCAAGCTCACCCATAAGAATTCTAATATGCTAAACCTGGCAAAGCATTTCCTTCCCAGGGCACAAAGAGCACATAAAACCCACTATGCACCAATAAACGTATTATAAATTAAGAGTAAATTAAACTTTAGCCACTTCTGCTATTGGGTAGAGCTCAGTTTGCCAAATGTGTTTCTTCAAGTGACTGTTGGCCCACTGAGGTTCATTCTATCTCCCGTCCATTACACTTGGTCATAAAATATTTGATGCAATCAAGTGTCCAACATCCAGTTCCCGAATATGAGCAATATAAAGTGTGTGCGTCTGAGATGAAGTCGCGGCTCTTCCCCTGATCCAACTTTAACTCGTAGCTCGCTCATAGAATAAAACAGACCTCAGACAGACAACTTGTAATGCCATAAACCACAAGTTGGCAAATTGAACTTGTCTGATATCCACAGGTCACAAAGTATAGTTTTTTCTTTCAGAGTTTGCAAATTTCCAAGGATTACAATTGCCCCATGAATAAGTCTACCGGCAGAAGGAAGTGTATCAGGATAACGGCGATATTGTAATGTGTGATATTGATGATGTAGCTAATAATAAGTTACTTATTATGAAGTGGTTTTTTACAAAAATTTAAATGGTGAAAGTGTGAAATCATCATTTGTCCTAAAAGCTTAAGCTACTGAGAAGAGGTAAATTTTATTATTTATTTTATATCTTAACACTCCTCTCAGGTAGAGGTCAGACTCCCCCTCAATAGATGGCCCAATACGATAAATATTTAATTAAACAAAATAGAATGTAAAGTCAGGATTCAAATTCAAGACCTCTGATCTGATATCATGTAAAATGATCATTTATCTCAAAAACTTAAGTTTATGAAAAAAATGTAAATTTTATTATTTATTTTATATCTTAACAAAATCTTCTTTTACACTTAATTTATTTGTCTGAAATATAATGACAGAAGTCCTTTCAGAGTGAATTCTGGTTTGCTGCGATCAAGTTCCGTTTAACAATCCAATGCGAACTGGGGTTACATCATACGTACATACATGCATATATCAACCACATGGAGAAAGCAAGTTGGAACCCATGCCAGTTAAGGCCTGAACGAACTCTTGCTTTAGGGTCCCCCATACCAATTTATTAAACCAAAACGAGAACTTGTTTCTCTTATCATTCTTCTCTTTGATCCAATTTATAAGAGGAAGCACAATTTACTAATTTGTTTTAAATATAAAAAACAATACAGTTGCACATCAATTGAAGAATTCAGGAGATACAAATCTTGATGAACAAAAAAGCATAAAACAACCAAAGTTCTAAAATTCTCACTCTGCCTCTTCAACAGACGCTTCGATTCGAAGAAGGACGAACCCCACTGCAACTCCAATAAGAACCAGCCCATTCATGATGACTGCAATGCTGAAAATCTCACCAGCAGCATTACAGGTAGAAGATAGAGCTCCTCCACCTCTGCCTTTGCCTTGTGACGGAAGTTTCAGGGAGCTCACCACTTTTGCAAAGGACTGCTCGGTGCATGCAGGAAGGCCTAGTGAGGCCACACCGTTGTAAGCCTTGAGCCCACCAAAAGAGTTGAGCCCTGTTAAGTGGTGCACATTGTTCTTCCTCCTCCTAGGGTTGGCAATGGTGGTTGTGGTAGCAGTAATGGTGGCTGAAGATAGAGTAGCCATTATTGTCTACAAAAGAGGAAAGAAAAAATGCTAGATTTATTTCACAATACCTGATAAAAAACAGAACTGGGTTGGTTAATTAATTGAAACAAGTGAACAATAAGGAGTGTGCAGAGTGATAGAGGAATTATATGAATTACCTTCTGTGATGGTATCTGAGGAGTGGTTTGCTAATTTGAAGAAGCACAAAGATAAGTGGGAGGGAAGTAAATGGGATTTTGTATGGGAAAGGATGGGAGGAAATGGATAAGGTGGGGGTGGAGATGGTTGGTTGAGAAAGCAATGCAGATGGGCTTCTTTTGTAGAGAGAGAGAGAGAGAGAGGATTGTGCACCTCTAAAATGCTGGCCAAGAGAAAAAAGTAAGAGCGAATTGGTTTGCCAATAAAGATAGACCTCTTATCCGAGCCATCTTTGGGGTTCATCCTTGGTGAATCAATTTGGATATTGACATCAACCAATATGGTGGACTGTCATCCAAACACAGCCCTATGCCACACGGAATTAATAGGTTTGGGAGAATTCAGGATAAGACCGTAACTTTAAGAAAAGAAAAATGCGACCAAGTTTTTATCCTTATACCTACTTTACTAGTATTGTACTACTCATTTAGTTTTTTTCTTTTGCTATTTGAATTTGGATTAAAAATCCAAGAACATGACATTCTTGCATAATTTTAAAGAAAATAAACTCAATCAATCAATGTAATCATATAATTTGATTAAAACTAAATTCAATTTTATAAAAATTAACTTTCTTTTGCAATTTGAGTCAATTTTTATAAAATTGAATTTATTTTTAATCAAATTACATGACTGAGTTGATTGATTGAATTTATTTTCTTCTAAATTATGTAAGAAGGTCATGTTCTGAAATTTTTAATCCAAATTCAAATAGCAAAAAAAAAAAAAAAAGCTAAGTAATAAACTAATAATAAATGAGATGTAAGGATATCATGACCCTTTTACATTTGCATTACTCGGTCTCCTCCATATTGAATGATTTAAACTAAAAATAAAGCAAAAGAGCACACGAGTCGTTGTAGTATAGTGGTAAGTATTCCCGCCTGTCACGCGGGTGACCCGGGTTCGATCCCCGGCAACGGCGAGTTTTTGTTCTTTATTTTTTGTCAGAACGGTAATCGTGTTATGTTACTTTATTTCTAAGGAATTGCTTTTATTTCAATCTCTTTCACTTTCACTTTCTTGGGTTTTCTCAGAAATCAATCACAAAATCAATCACAAGATTATCTTAACAAACTGAATTGGGTTTTCTCGTTTGAGTTCCTATTTTTCTATCCCACAATTGTAAATACCAACAAAAATCAAAAGTCGAGCTGCTGATCATACAGCTATCTGTCTGAGCAAAAGTTCAGAACTTTCTATGCTTCGAGAGCTCACATGAACTTTTTTCCCTTTTCGCGAGTTAATTTATTTATACGTATGGTTTTGTTCTGATTAATCAAAGGGTCACGTTAGATGCCTGTTATCTACGTTTGCTCTTGTTCATGAAGAAGTACAGACGTAACTCTATGAGCATAGGAACACAACATCAATCATTTATCTAAATTTTAACTGGGTTACTCAGTCAAAATAGAATCAGGGAAATAAAGTTCCTGGTATGTAAGTTATATGATCTAATATTATTATCATATGCTTTGGAAATTCCACACTGGTTTTTTGATCTTGTGGATTTTCCAGCAATATAAACATTTTATCGTGTTTGGACTTTGTCCTAAGCTCCACATGATGCTGAAGGATAATAGGAAAATAATTGCAACTACAAGTTTTACGTTCTGTAATTTGTTGGATGCACCATCAGTAATGAGGCATGTAACTGGAGCAATAAAACAAAACTTGGAGCTGAAAATAGCAAATCAATAGCGGGGAAAAGAGGGAATGACTAGGATGAACTGCTCTGGTCCAGTTTGATTTCAAAAAACAAAAAAAAACAAAAAACTAGATTGCACAATCTATTTACAACCCTAGTTTGATAAAATTTGTGTTCAAAGTCCTAAAACAAAAAAATTACCACTAAGTCGTCCTGGGAAGTTTATGTACACTAAATAGCAACTAAACTCCACACGAACAAAAAAGATCAGTGCTCGATCACCACCCAAAAGATCATTTTTCTTTATACAGCTCAGAAATCTGGAGATTACCCAGCAACTAAATTCTAATTAGTTTTGTTGGGCCGACATTCAGCTGTGATGGCCGGTTCACCACCAATCCTGTATCTTCAAGGACACGAAATATGGTAACTTTCAGTACAACATCCCTCATCTTTAACAGCTCAAAGACACAAACATCTCCTTCACCCATATTATTCTCCTGCGAAAACTCGTACCATCCCAGGCTTAACTTAGCTCTACCTCCCCTGTAGAGGCATCGGACAGGCCACTGTCTCCCATCAGGACCCTGAAGTTTGATAAATTCTGAAACCCCACTCAGATGCTTAGCAAAGCAGGATGGCAGATACTGTACATGGAAAAAGAGTAGATACACACTAAGCAGACAGTTACTCTGATATTGTAAAGCCATGTTTAAGCACATCAATTTCAACATCTCACCAATATACATCCCCTATACATATAGGATGGTCGAAGGACAACCCTGCAGAAAGGATTAGTCGGCTTAAATACTTTGGCTGCATTAATAGCCCTTTCACGTTCCTCCGCTATGACTGTTCTCTTTCTTGCAGAAGAACTTTCATAAAATCTAAACTGCATTCCGGCATCTTCATGTTGAGTGGATGACACCTGCTCATCTGCATATTTATAGAGTTACTGATGAGAAAATTAAGATCTTTTAACAGTACAACACTAAAAGAGATTAGGATTTTAAATGTCTTACCAGGATCAGGTTTCTTCTTTTTTCTCATGGCTTTTTTAGTTCTAAGAGTTACTTGATCTAGACTTCGCAATTTCACTTCATCCAAAGACTTCTTAAGCTCACTTGTGTTAAAATGAATCCTCATTTCTCGGGTGGCTTGAATTTCAGCAGGTGATTTTTTAACACCCTTGGATACATGCAGGTTCCTGTCACCAGCCTGATTTAAACAGTTCTTAAGTTGAGACCCATTGAACAAATTCTGCAGCGAGGGAGGAGTGTAACTTGGTTCCATTTGTTCTCCACATTCATCGAGAAGCTTGTTTTTCAAATGCCCACCAGCAAGGCATGGAAGTGCGGAACCCATAATTTCAGCAGAATCATCATCTTCCATTTCTTCAAATACATTATACTGACTGCGATAATTGAGCCCTTGAATGCTACCGAATACATTGGATTGATAGTTTATCTCAGAAGTTGTCAAATTAAATATATGAACAAAGAAACCTGAATTCCCCTCATATCTGAATATTAGAAAGTACCCAACACGGATGTAGTAGTGTTCAACAAATTCCTGCCAACCATTGTGAAACCAAACATTGTTCCCAATCTTTTTCAATCCTACTCGCCATATGCGACCATCCAGAACAGTGATTGTAGCAACAGTTGAAAGCTCACCCCTGAATTTGTTGGCAAAATTTTCTGGTATCCTCTGCATGTATGGAATCGTATTAGGCTCTGTATGTTGCAATGGAATGCATGATTGAAGTGTGTGTATGGTGGAAAGATATATTGTGAATGGGGACATGGCCCTAAAGAGGACCAAGTGGCACAAGCGGATCCATGTAACCAAGCCCATTTAGATAAGACCTTAAAAAAGGTTTAATTGAGTTGAGTTGAGTGTATCACTGCAACTTCTCAAAACATCGTATGAATGGAACTCTAAAGTTCATCCTAAGTCCTTAACGGTAGCATTTAAAAGAAAAAAAAAATAGAATCATCTGGGAGAAGCCTAGAAATATCCCAGCAAGAATGATATTGTCCCATAGCCATAATAATAATGAGAAAAATCCAGAGTGCCTACTTTTTCAAAAAGCATATATAAAACTTGAATTTTATAAATCTATTTCATTTACTAGCCTCATGTAATCTTATATGTGATCAATGCCTACATGATGAAACCCAGTGTCAGTAACAAAAAATGTTAATTATACCTCAAAATTACCCAGAAAAGTTTAATTTTAACATCAGCATCATAATCATGGTATGGAAAATCAAGATTCCAGTCCACAGATAGCAACAATCGCATTGACTTACACTATAGTGAAAATGTAAAACATACTTTATCTTGCAAGCAGTTTTCCGATAACATTTCTTTTAAGATCAAATGTACCTCCAATACTAACAGTAAATAATTTTGATAAGTAATACTAACAGTAAATAATAAAGTGAAGTAATATAGTGAGATGAGATGTTTTGTTGAAAATTGAATAAAATATTATTATAATATAATTTTTAATATTATTATTGTTTTGGAATTTGCAAAAGTTAAATTGTTTATTATATTTTGTGTGGGAGTTTGGAAAAGTTGTAAATATGAGATGAGATGAGATAGGTTTATGTATAAACCGAGCCTAAAACGTATAGGGTTCGAAATAGCCATCATAAAATTTCAAAAGTTCTATTCCTGGTGAATGTTACTAAAGGGAGAATTTCAGAATTCAGACCGATCGGTTGCTAAAAACGGTGAAAAAGAAAAAAGGAAATATATATGTAAGATTCAATCACAACACCGACTTTGTTCCAAGGCTCCTTTCATCAGATTATATAGGAATCTTTGCACTGAAACGTATTTTGTTTTCAAGGCTCCTTTCATCTTTGAGGATTTCCCATTACACAGAAAAATCCACCACCTTCAATTAGTTCAGGCACTCAAACTTTTTACTCTAAATGAGAATCCTAAGAAAACACCTTTCCATAGAAATTTATAATAGAAAGACAGATGGACAAAACTACAATAAAAACCTTATTATTTCAGCATATCAGATCTTAAAAATATAAGTGTGATCAATCCGCTCAAGTCTTTCCCCCACAATTTTGATGACCTAAGAATGACAAATAATCAATTTTTCCTTCTACTATGCCAAGATTTTCTCTGGAGCCAAACAAATTCATGGATTTTTATCAGATTATCATAAGACAAGCCTACCAACCAAACGGAGTTTTAATCCCCCAAAGAGAAATGGCTTTTCTAAGTGCAAAACGACACGGACAAAGCAAATCTTTCCAAACTTCGTCTTCAATCGATCAATTCTCGAAAACCAAACAGAAAACCATATCTCTACTTGAAAGACTATGGACTACAAATATAAACAAGGAACAACAAAACCCAAAAACCGAGAGCTAAAGAGAGAGGTTTTGGTACCAGTTCTTCGGCTCTGATTGTGGAAGAGAGAATCAGCTTTTGGAAATAAGGGCTTGGCATTATAGCAATATTTATGGCCTTTTTCCTTCCTCTCGCGTTTTTTTTGAGTTATGGGTTTTTGGTGGGGAAGCTCGGAAAATCAGAAGTCAGAAACAACAAAGCATTGATGTCCGATTGAAACCTGGATATGGCTGTCCTTTACCCTGCACCAAATCCCCCAGGCTCTTCTTTGAGATATAAGTTTCCCCTTCTTCACTTCACTGCGTCACAGACGAAACATTTAAAAAAAAAAAAACAACTTGACTTAAAGCTGAACGAGTTGCTGATGCTTTTGACTCGCCGAGTCTCCTTCAGATCATGCCGTCGAGACTTCTCGTGTTTTACCGTAGATGACGAAATGGCTTTTACTTTTTCGATACGAAGTTGTCCGCTTGTATTCGCCTGACGAGTCAACTCGTGTGTTTTGGTCGGAGGAGTGAGTTTAACTCGGTACTAAAAATTGGGATCTAGGCACCGAGTCAACCACCAGGAGAAGACAGTGACAGGCGAGGCCCGAGGGGAACATTTTTACATTTTTATGGCTTTATTCCATTCTTTTATTACTTTAATAGGATCAGATTTTTCTTCTCTCTCTTTTTTTTTTTTTCCCTAAAATTAAGGGAAAAATGGAACAAATATTTTGTACGGGATGAGACGGGCTAGGGAGCCACACCCACCAAGATACCGTGTCACAGCAACTCAATTCATAGCCCAATTCATCTCAGTGTAACATTATTAATGTATCCATAAAAAAAAAAAAATCATTATTAATGTAGATATATTATCACATCAATTATAAAAAATAATAATAATATTTATAGTTTTGGAGTATATCGTCTCTGAATACTTTTTTTAAAAAATAGACAAATTCGAAATCTAAATGAAAAAAATATTTTTTAAATAGCTATCTCTATTTTTTTTTTTCAAATCGAATATGCGATGAGTGCACACTACTGTATATAGCATTACCCAAAAGAAAAATATTAACTTTGACTACAAGATACCTCAACAAATGTTCTTACATGGGTGTCATGTTATTAGTAAAATTGTTTCGATGATGTAATTTGCCATTTTTTAACTTGAACGAGAAATTTGATAGGTTTGTTGACTCAAATATGTCTCTTATTATTTTTTGTGATATATATCTATTATAGGAACAACGTGCTAAGCATGTTTATCTAGTTGGGTGAAATAATCTTTAGACAAAAATAATATATTTTTTCACAAAAGAAAATTTGATTAATATATAATTTAATGCATAAGAAAAAAAGGGACAAATTTTAATAAATATTTTTGCATAATGATAGCTATGTGGAATATAATAATTACAAGTTTGCATATACCAAAAACTAAAAAGATTAGTTCAAAATGCACCATAGTCTAATACAAGTTTAGTAAATTGATCATTATACTAAACTTGTTTAATACAAATTTAATACAAGTTTAACAAAATGATTAGTTCAAAATGTTGGTTGGCTGATATGTGGCATAATTGATCTTTTTGTGTTATCTTGTACAAGATCAATTGAGAGGACAGTGAAGTTTATGTTTTGTTGTTGGTTGAGTCGATTGGGATCTACATCAAGTTGAATCATCCATTCTTTTTTTGAAGTTTGTGTTGCAATATTCTTTAAATGGTAAATGGTCCTGCATGATAGAAATTTAACAGGTCTTTTTTTTTTTTTTTTTTAATAAACAATGCTTAACTATTTCATTCCTAAAAAAGAATTACATCATTGCATCATGCCAAATGACTTGGAAAACAAATTCTGAGAAAGAGTCCCACCAAATCACTAGATCATCTACATGCCATGAGCGCCTTGCCAAACAATGGGCTACTATATTGGCCCTTCGGCCTCCACATTGAATTGTAACTTTTGGAAATCTTAAAACCATCCTCCTTATCTCTTGAATCGAGTTCCCTCATATAAACAGAATCCTGCTCTTTGTTCAGCTCTTGGATGACCAACAAGGAATCACACTCCACTTCAAGTTCAATAATTCCCAAAGGAAAACATATCTGAGGACCCCTCAGCACAGCCAATAGTTCAATCTCCATAGGATCACCAACCTCGTGTTCTGGTTTACTTGCAGTGAAGATCACTCTTCCAATCATGCCTGCACTTGAACTACAATGATCATGGAATATAGCACATCTATGTTCAATTAACAGTTTTTAATGATTAATAAAAATGTAAAGAAATGTAAATTAATATAGATGTTACAATGGAATGTTTATAATTAGATTATTATGCATGTTGTAGATAAAAATAACATTTATTACGACAAAGTGATAAAGAATGAGTGATGAAATAGACTCTTTTATTTTATTTTACACTCTAACAACATATGACTTTATATTGTAGCATTAAAACATGACTATCGTAAAATGGAATCAATAAGAAGATATACAAATCCAAACCCGAAAAAAGAAAAAAGAAAAAAGAAGCTAAAAAACAAATACAAACCTCAAAGCACCATCAACTCCAAACCAAAAAGTGCAAATTCCTTGAAAAAACAAACCAACAAATCAGATTAACTAAATTTAAAAAAAAAGATGACATGCAAAAAAAAAAAAAAGCCTCGCAGCATCATCAATCACAAACCATACACTGCAAATTACTTTCGTGCTATATTTTCTTGAGCAAAAGTACTATACAGTATTCTAACCTCAATATAATTTAACTCATTGCTGGACTGTCATAAATACAAAAACTATAAACTCATAATATAAGATTAACAATCAGAATCCATTTAAACCATATGTAAAAAAAAAATAATAATAATTAGAATCCTTGTTTTGCCATTTTCCAACCAAAAAGAAACAATTTTGATCCAAAAAGTAAAGAGTAAGAAGATAAAAATAGTAGCTCACTAATTGATCTCTACGATATATACTTATTGTATCAATTCACAAAATAATTCAAAATACATGATATAAATTATACCAACAACCAGATAGGAATCCACAAAAGTGAAAATTTGGTCCCCTATAAAATAAGGAAAATATTTAATTTAATTTCTATTTGATTTTATGACTGAAATATAAGAAAATATGAACAACGAAAAGCTATCCTAAAGCCATATGTATGGAAAAAAAAAAATAGAATACTTAAGAACAAACCAATTCTATAAAATTTTCAACCAACAAATTTTAACCTCAACATAATTTAACCCATATATTGCTAAACTGTCATAGATACAAAAATCATAAACTCATAATATAAAATGAACAACCAGAAGCAATCTTAAAGTCTAATGCACGAAAAAAAATAAAAATAGAATGCTTCTTTTGCCATTTACAGACAAATTGACAGGAACTAGAAGGGAAAAAAAAAAAACCCAGAATACATAAATATGCTTATTGTATCAATTCACTAAGAAATTTCAAGAACATGATATGAAGGATACCAACAAGCAGATAGAAACCCACAAAAGAGAAAAATTGGTCTTTTATAAAATAAGAAAAATATTTAGTTTCTTTTTCATTCCATTATAAGACCCTCTATTTTAACAAAAAAACATAAATATAAGATAAGATGAACAATCAAGACTCATCTTAAAGCCATATGTAAAAAAAAAATAAAAATACAATGCTTAAGAACAAACAAATTCTATAAAATTTCCAACCAATTAATTTTAACCTCAACATAATTTAACCCATAATATAACATTAACAACCATAATATAACCTCAAAAACCATAAACTCATAATATAACATCAACAATCATAAGCCATCTTAAAGCCATATGCAGGAAAAAAAAGGGGGAGGGGGGGGGGAGCCCAAAGATATACGACAAAAACCAGAAGGAAAAAACAGTAATAATAAAACCTCAATACGATAGGAACAAAAGATAAATCTGACAGACTTGTCTCAGATGCAATGAATAATTATAAATAAAAAAATCCATGTAAAAATAACACTGAATAAAAACAAATAACAGCAAATTAAAAAAAAATCCAAAAGTAACGTTCAGATCCACAACCCACAGAGAGGAGCAAAATATAAACCATACCACCAAGAAGATGAAATCCGAGAATGTCAATGTCTTCAACAGGCAAAGTCAAAAAGTAACAACAGGAAAAATCCAGAAAATAGTTAGTTTAGTTTGGGATGGAAAAACAACACTAAATAAAAAAATCCATGCAAAAATAACACTAAATAAAAAAATAAAAGCAAATAGCAACAAATAAAAAAATCTCAAAAGCAATGCTTAGATCCACAACCCACAAAAAGAAACAAAATATAAACCATACTGCCAAGAAGATGAAATTCGAGAATGTCAATATCTTCAACAAGCAAAATCTGAAAGTAACAATAGGAAATAGGGGTACTACCCGCCCCCTACGGGGCGGGGCCACCCCTTCCCCGCACCCTGCCCCTAGGATGTGAGGGCAGGGTGCGGGGCGGATACCCAATTCACCCCGCCTCCGTTTACTTAAAAAAATATACTATATTTTATTAAATTTAAAATTATTCTTAAGTCTAAAAATACATTTTTAGACCCAAATTGTAAATTAAAAATTTGTAAATATAATTATAATTTAAAAACTATATAATTTTTAAATTTACTAGTGCATTTTTTGTGTAAGTTTTAGTGTATTAGTTTTTAAACTATGTAGTTTTTTAAATTTGTTAGTACATATTTTGTAAACAAGTCTAATAAATTGTAATATATATTTATATATATACAATTTGTAAAATATAAATATATATTTATGTGTATATATAAAATATATATATTTAAAAATGTAAGTGGGGGCGGGGTGGGGGAAATGCGAGGAGGGGTTGGGCCCTCCTCGCCCCCGCTAGGGGCTCTAGATGCGGGGCGGGGGGCCCCGCTCCCGTATGGACGGAGTGATTGCCCGCCCCACAATGCGGAGGCGGGGTGGACGGGGGTGGGGTAGCGGGGTGTGGGGCCCCGCTGCCCACCCCTAATAGGAAAAACCCAGAAAATAGTTAGTTTGGTTTCTGATGAAAAAATAACACTAAATAAAAAAAATCTCAAAAACAACACTCAGCTCCACAACCCAAGGAGATGAACAAAATATAAACCAACAAAACCTGAAAACAAGCCGAAATAACCCAGGAAAAAAATAAGCATTGTGTCGAATGTTTTTAAAAACAATAATAAATAATTAAAAAATCCACGTAAAAATAAGACCAAATAAAAATTCCTCAAAGCAACATTCAGATCCACAACCCACAGACATATTAGAAAATAGATGAACAACCACCATACCCAAAATGTACCGGGACGCAGACCAAATATGTAAAAGCGGAAAATAGAAGGAATAAAACAAACATCACAGAAAATGGATCTGAAAGTGATGCTCAGATTCACAACCCACAGACTAAAGAAAGCATTTCAGAAGAACAAAACATTTTGGAGAGAGAGACTTACGAGAGAGAATGAGAAACAGCATAGGCCAACCCTTTAACCTTCACCCTCACATTAGCCAGAGGGGTAATCGCACCATCCTGATAATGTCTCATCACTACACTGTAGATGAAATCAGAAAAAAACAAATCCAGTTATCTAAGAACCAAATACACAACCCAACAAAACGAAAAATATAAACAGTCGGCCGCCCACAAATGATATTAAACTGTATCTCCTAACCAAACTAAAATGTAAAAACCATACGATTTCCTAGACACAAAAAAAAACCTTGGACAGATAAATTGATAGACACAAACACATGCTTACCTAGACGCACTAATAAAAAAAACTCTACGTCTACCCAGACCCAAAAAAAAAAAGGGTGAAAGTCTCAGACACATAAACCGAAAGAGACATAAAAAGAGAAGAAAAACAAAATTAAAAAATAAAATACAACATCCAAAGACACGCATGAGCAAATCATTATTATTATTTTTTTAAAAAGTACTTACCCATGCAGAATACAACATCAAAAGAACAAATCATTAAATTTTTTAAAAAAGTTGCACTTGCCCAGGTGAACTGACACAAGTAGATTGACATATTCACCCACATCGACTAACACAACTGACACAACCTATACCTAAGCCACCTAAAACACAAAACGACATAAAACACGACACCTAAACCGCCTAAAACACAAGAAAACGGAACACACGCAAGGGCATAAGTGACATAACACATAAAAATGGAGCACATATACGAATGAACAAAAGTTACTGTTTATCACTAGTTATAAGCGAGACGTTTTTAATCATAGAATATATATATATACATATATATTCTTAGATCAAGATGTCCAAAAGATGATCCTCGCGAGTCACCCGTATATTCCACCAAAAACACCAAGAAATTTTTAAATTGACTCAAACATGTCTCAATTGCTATTTTTTTCCTTCTAAACTATAGTCGCAATTGTTAGATATTGTTTCAACTTTGTGGAGAGAAAGTGAAAAGATGGTGGACTTATATATATATATATATGTTTATTTATATGAGTAATGCTGATTTAATTAATTATTATTAAATAAATAGTCATTTAATGTACAATATATCACTTGAAGTGATTAGAATAATAAATATTAAAATAAACAATATTATTATTTATTCTCAATGGAAAATGTTATGTATGAGACCTCACTACTATGTCTTGACATCTATCAATAACACATCAATATTTTAAGAAGGAAGGATGAGAAAGGCAAAACATATAACCTTAAATCTTCCTAATAAAGGTCACGTTTGTAATGATATCCAAAAAGAAAATCTTGTCCAATGTGAAACACCAACTTCCATAACCGTTGAGGGACAAGATCCAACTGGCGTGCCAATGCAACCGTTTCGCGCGTCTTGTGCTTGTTTCATTGAATAGTTCCAAGGGAAATGAGAACAAGAGCACCCAAATATATTGTACTAAACCTTAAAACATTAATTTTTTCATCTTGGGATTCTTGAAAATCTCCTACTTTTTACATTTAATCGCAGAATCGTTGGTGAAAATTCACATAGAAGCCATAGAAACTGGCTGCAAGGTAACTTGTTGAGCTTTGAAAGAAGGTTAATTCTGGAGATTATTTGCGACTTAGAAGGCTCCTTTGTCTTCGGTTCTTGGTTTGTTCTTGGGTCGAAATTATTGTTCATGCATTTTTGAAAGTGGGTTTTGTCGCTTGCCTTGTGTTCGTTTTTGTTTCATTGGATTGCATTTTTTCATCTTGGGATTCTTGAAAATCTCCTACTTTTTACATTTAATCGCAGAATCGTTGGTGAAAATTCACATAGAAGCCATAGAAACTGGCTGCAAGGTAACTTGTTGAGCTTTGAAAGAAGGTTAATTCTGGAGATTATTTGCGACTTAGAAGGCTCCTTTGTCTTCGGTTCTTGGTTTGTTCTTGGGTCGAAATTATTGTTCATGCATTTTTGAAAGTGGGTTTTGTCGCTTGCCTTGTGTTCGTTTTTGTTTCATTGGATTGAATTTTTTCATCTTGGGATTCTTGAAAATCTCCTACTTTTTACATTTAATCGCAGAATCGTTGGTGAAAATTCACATAGAAGCCATAGAAACTGGCTGCAAGGTAACTTGTTGAGCTTTGAAAGAAGGTTAATTCTGGAGATTATTTGCGACTTAGAAGGCTCCTTTGTCTTCGGTTCTTGGTTTGTTCTTGGGTCGAAATTATTGTTCATGCATTTTTGAAAGTGGGTTTTGTCGCTTGCCTTGTGTTTGTTTTTGTTTCATTGGATTGCAAGTTTTGATCATATGCAATATCATTTTTTTCTGTTGACCTATAGGCATCATTTCACATATCAATTTGTTTATGAGGATGCAAATGGTATACATAAGTGCAACCATTAGCCTTGTTTTCATCTCCTGCAAAGTTCTGCAGTTCTGTTCATTGCTTAGAAATTGCAGAAATGTAAGCGAGTTTTCTTTCCTTAGGCGAAGATGGCTGAAGGTGGGACACCTAACATGAGGTCAATTGCATTGATAACACAGATGATGGTTGCGATGACGATGATCCTGATGATGTTTGTAGCAGAAGGAGCTGATACAAACAATGTTTTCAGTCCATGCGCTGATGCAAAAGTTCAAAAATTCGACGGTTTTACCTTTGGCCTTGCATTTTCAACCAGAGATTCGTTCCTCTTTAATCAGACTCAACTTTCTCCTTGCGATCTGCGTCTCTCCCTCTCAGGCATTGGTGCTCAACTTGCTCTATTCAGGCCCAAAGTCGACGAGATCTCTTATCTTACCATTAACAGCACCACCTTCAATCCGGTATGTAGTTCATGTGCATGTCGCTTATTTTTCCAGAAGTTTTCCAAGCTATTATTTTGCTACGAGACTCTTTGAAACACACGGAAATTAATGTTTCTTTGATGCCCCTATGCATAAGAGATCTCAGTGTTGGTTGTCAGAAAGTCATTAGCTAGATCTTTGATTCTTTATGGTCTTGCACTTTTTTTTTCCCCTTTCTTCATGATTAGTATTTCCTTTCTTAGGGATTGCTTACGAACATGTTTGATATCAAGCATCTTGTGCGTTCATTTTTTTCATTAGTTCGAGTTTGATGGATATATGTAAATTGCAAAAGAACCACGCCTTGAAACAAAAAGTTTCGCATGTGCCACAAAGAAATTTCATACATGCAACCGTAATAACATCATTGAAGATCCTAAATCGTAATCAAAGCCATTTAGAATCGAACACTCTTGAAGTCATCACCAAACATAACCCCCTGTATTATTTTGCAACTCTTTACTTGTGATGCTTTCTGCATGTCTGTCTTCATGTTGGATTGTTTACCAATTCATGTTAAGCATTACATAAGTATCACGAGAGCATATAAATCAACACTTCAGTAATGTGATTTCATGAATTTCCTAAATTCCCAGGTTTTGTCTGGTGGGCATATGGTAGCGTTTGCTGGACAGAAGTATGCAGCAAGATCTCTACCATTATTGGTTGCTGATACAAGTCACACCATAATTAGTTTCACTCTGGTAAACTCCAAATCACATTTGCTTGTTTTTTCCTCTCTCCCGCCTCTCTCCGGGACTAGCATTGAACTTTGGTTTCAATTGAATGCAGGTCCTTGAATTCCAAAAAGGCACTCTTCAAAATCTGTATTGGAAGAACTTTGGGTGTGATGCATGCTCTGGGGACTCTATTTGCCTGAACAATCAAAGCTGTGCAGTGCCAACTTCTAAATGCTTAAGCAGTGGTGGGCCTACTGATTGCAGTTTGAGCATACAATTGACATTTTCTGGAACAGATAAAAATCATGATACACTCAATTCATGGTACGAGGTGGAAAATCTTCGACAGTACTCCCTTTATGGTCTGTTCTCCGATATTCGTGATACTATCACCGGCCAAAATGGCATACCTTTTTGAGCCTGCATTGCCGGGGTAATAGCAGTGTTTATGGTGAGTTCTAAGTTAGCTTAAGTATTCCATGTACCTGTAAAAATTACTCACTTCCTCCGAGAAGCAATACACTTTTGGCTCTTTTTTCATATTAAAATTCTTTTGGAAGTTTCCATTGTGAGATTGTTTCAAATATTAGTAAGATACTTCTTGGTCTATACCGATGCTCTGGCCCCATGCCGTCCTATCAAGTTTTAAGCAGCTGGGCCTCATGGCATTAAATGAGACAGCCAAACTTTCTTGGCAAAAGGTTGCTCATAAAACGAAAGAGGACATCATGTCACCAGAAATCTTCTATATTAGTTAAACACGAGACTAGTCAAGTGTTCCCTGTAAAATATGTTTCCCTATAGGTTCGTATGGGTTTGCAGGTTTGCCCGAAGTAGATTTTTTTCCATTTTTAAGAAAGCCGGTACCTCAAACTTCAAACTTTATTAACTGTACTTACTTTTGAAATTCCATACTATTACAAGAACTGAGATTGTTTGTCGTGCGGTTGGCGGTTGCCACAAGCCAGACCAAACACTTGTTATGATAATTCTACAAGAAACTCATCCCAATCTCAAAGCCTCACAACCCACGTGAAAATCCCGTATCTTCAACCACGCGCATCCACTTGATAAGTAATTATACAACTAACAATCTGGACACAAACTTTGCTCACGGCTCCCTACTTAAATCAGTCAGTTTCATGGTCAGGGGCGGGGGAATACCATGCAGGGGACCTTCCTTTGGTTCTAAGCAGCCGGGTGAATGGCGAATCAGGCATTCTAGCTCGCTCTTCTTCCTCGACCTCGTATAGTGATTTCGGCAATCCATCTGGGATTGGGCAGAGCCTCTCTCCTCCTTTCTCCTCATTCAACGGCTTGGCTACGTTGGACCCGGCATTCTTGTTGTTTTTTAGCATTGCTGCAATGCCGTGTAAGCACCCGATTAAGGATTTTACGCCCCCCGTTTGAAGAATCAGCTTCTCCACGTCTTCTCTTGGCGACTCCCTCTGATGAACATTATGATCAAGAAAAAATCATCAGTTTTTTTTTTTTTTGGTACTGATTTTCTGGAACTCGTATTCTATTAGTGACGCTGATTATTTATTTCTTCACTTTCTTTTCCAGTATCAGGACCACTCATATGAGACGCATGCCTGGAGGTGTTTTCTTATCTTCTGTTTCCTTCCGTTTTTACGGCAATCAAACAGAACGTTTATGAAACTAAAATAATATATAATATAGCACGAGGGTCTGGGTATTATCTGTGCGTTTCCTCTGTTTTCTCAGGCATTAAAACAGGGTTTGCTTAATTTATTATTCATAGAAGAAGCTTACTTCAAGATCTTTGAGTTCGAAATACGCCCTCCAACAGCTATAGGAATCATCTCCTTCTAGCGTCGAACAATAATCTGAAAGAAGAACCAAAAGCCATGGAAGTGACTACCAAAAATAACCAACATCCAAAAACAAATAAAGAAGAAACCAACCAAGTAAACAAAGACCTTCACATGGGTCAAACACAAAACCAAGAAATAAAAAACCTCCAATCAAATCTACAAAGTACAAAAAGCAAAAAAAAAAAAAAAACTTACAAAACTCGGAAACAAAGTACAGCTTGAGAGATCGAAGAATACCTGAAAGCTCATTTTCGGACTTCTCGATCAAGGGGGGATCTTTGACGACCCGTTCGAACTTAGATCGGCTAAAGGGCTGGAGCTTCGGAATATAAGCATGGTCTCTGGAAGAGCAAGTTACGGTGGAAGCAAATCTTGCAGAGGATGGTTGTGTACGGTGAAGATCCTTGGCTTCCAGTAGCAGAGGAGAAGGGAAAGAAGAACGAAGCAGGGCTGATTTTATCATCGTATCCAAACAGAAACAAACACAAAAAGCAATGCTAGAATCCCACGGACCACACCCAGAGATAAAAGATTAGATCGAGGAAGTATTGGGGAAAGATACAGTTTTATACCAGAGTAATCAGCGGCGCGATGCAAACAGGATAAGGATAAGATATTTGCGTGGAAATTTTAGATTTTTTTA
>QEOT01123010.1:30359-42932 GCA_003123785.1 Pterocarya stenoptera
ATATATATATATATATATAAATAATTGGATCCACAATTTTTAAAAAAGGACTGGTACAAAACTTACAGTGTTACACTGCTTTTTTTTTTTTTTTTGTTTTTTGTATTTTTGTAGTGTAGTGTTGCGCTACTTAGATTTTTTATTTTTAATTATAAATGAGATGAGTTGAAATTAGAATTAAAAGTTAAATAAAATATTATTAAAATATATATTTTAATATTATTTTTATTTTAAAATTAAAAAAATTAAATTATTTATTTTATAAAAAAAATTAAATACAGACGCCCTATACAACCGTGGTGCAATCGTAGGCCCACCTCTCACGAAGTACATGCCCTGATTGGACTTCTTCTTCAACCTTCTTGTTGTTGTTTTTTTTTATTTTTTAAATTTTTCACTAACATTGACGTGACACTTACGTCAGATGATTGCATGCTGACTCCCACGACTGTACGTAACGGAGCTGTTATTTTATTTAAAATAAAAATTTAAAAATTTTGTAATGGTGATATAAATTGAAATGCATTAGAAAACAAACGAAGCCCTTAAACTTTTTGGCTGGAATCATCATTTTTTTCCTTTTTGGCATCGATATAAATGATGTCAAAGTGGTACTGCTACTATAGTAAACACAACCAACTTTTTCTATTGCTTTAGACTATAGTGATTATTTAAACAGAATAATGAAATAAATCATAGATTCGTATTTCAGCTTATTTTTATCGATGTGAAATATTTATTATTATTAAATAATAAAAAATTATTCAATAAAAAATCATATAATAAATATATAATATCTTATACAGTAAAATAAAAATAAAATAATAATATGATATATAGATTTTTTCATTTGAAAACGATGTTTTAAAATATCGTTGTTATAAATATGGAATGATATTATTCATGATCGTCACAAAATACAATACAACAATTTCTTTGCACGCTGAGTTGGCAAAAAAGAAAAAAGCCGTTTGTACTGTACCCCTCCCTCTCTCCGGAGATCAACTGGGGAAGAAAGTAAGACGACCGAAGGGAACGACCCACCCAGCGAAATCCCTTCTCTCCGTTGCTCAGAAATTCAATTTGTCGTTGCTCTCGAGGACCTAAGAAATTCACTCACCAAAACCCTACCGGGGGGCGTCCCTGATTGAATTTGATGCTGCCGGTTTGGGATTCTTCAATTCGCGCGATTTCAAATCTTTAGCAGTGCCTTGGCGACTCGGATTTTTAAAATTTTCTAGAGTTTTGATAGGATGAAGCCGATGGAGACCATTCAGGATCTAATTGAGGAGGCTAAATTTCGAACGGTCTGGTGGGCCCTGTGTATCTTCGCAGTTTCCTACTTCTTAACGCGTAAGTGCGTGAATTTGGCTTTACAGCGATTTGCGTATTGCTTCTGGCTATATATATATATATAATGCTAAGCTAAACACTACCGTGTCTTTATTTGACAATGTTTTTAGAATTCTTTGTTATTGATCTTGCTTTTCCTTGTATCAAATACTGCAAGCTTTATGCAGGAACTTTCAACCGATGTGGAAACATGTAATCTTCATCCCAATTTATATTTATTTTACTGCTTTACGACTGGAATCAAGAATTAGTACCTAATCCTCGTTTGGTTCTTGATATATTCGTGCAAATTGAAAGGAAACAATTAATTAGTTTTTTTTTTTTTTTTTTCCCTGTAAAGAACTATACTCCTCAAGGCCAAACGCTTGTTTAGGCTCAGTTCAGTGACACTTTTGCTCTCTTAGTCACATATAACTTATATTTTTTCTGCCGCTGATGTAGTGTCTGTTGTCGGTTATCAACTGTCTTTTTCCACGCAGATACAAGTAAGTCAATTTGGATGAATGTACCCATATCACTTCTGTTTGTTTCTGCACTACGCATTCTTCTTAATGAGGTAGATTTCCATTGGAAAGTTCGATCAGTTCATCTACGAACATACTTATCTCATTTGGAGAAGAAACAGTTGTCAGCAAATGATTCACGCCTTTATTCTACGCCTGCCCCGCCAAAATGGAAAAGGAAAATTGATTCTCCTATTGTTGAGGCTGCAATGAATGGTTTTATCGATAAAATATTAAAGGATTTTGTAGTGGATATGTGGTATTCAGAAATTACTCCAGACAGGGAGTTCCCAGACCATATACATGCCATAATCATGGATGCTCTCGGTGAAATCTCAGGAAGGGTTAAAGAGTTAAACCTTGTTGACTTGCTGACAAGGTATTTTTTTTAATGAATACAAGGTATTTTTTCTTTTTGTTTTCCTTTTCTGGTACAAGAAAAGAATCTGAGTCATTAAGAAACTTGTCAGGGAACAAAAGAGCTGGATGCTTGAATTTTAGAATTAAATGAATCTAATGTTTCAGGGATATAGTTGATCTAATAGGGGATCACTTGGACCTCTTCAGAAGAAACCAAGCTGCTATAGGTATTGAAGTTATGGCAACACTGTCTTCTGAGGAGAGAGATGAGAGATTGAAACATCATCTAATGGCTTCTAAGGAGCTTCATCCCGCATTGATATCTCCTGAGAGTGAGTACAAGGTGTGAGTGGAGAGTTCTGATGGAAAAACATTTTATTCTTCGATTTTATCTTTTGAATCCACTTGATGCTTTATATCTTGTTGCAGATTCTTCAACAGCTAATAGGTGGAGTGCTAGCTGTGGTACTAAGACCACGAGAAGTTCATTCTCCTTTGATTCGATCTATTGCTCGGGAACTTATAACTTGCTTGGTTATGCAACCAGTTATGGATTTTGCAACCCCTGGGTAAGTTTCTTGAATGATTCATTCAATATTTTACAGTCAGTAGTATTCAGTGGTTCTGTAGAATATATATTAAATTCCTTGGCATCTAATTTATGCTTATATCCATTTGTGTGTGCGTATGTATCAGCTACGTCAATGAATTGATCGAATACCTTATACTTGCTGCTAAAGATGACAGCCTTATTTGGGAAGGTAGATATCAGTCAACCAATGCAGCAGCTCATACTCACGGTCATCCTCTCACAGCAGGGGGTTTACGTGATGATGATTCTACCTTGAGGGAATATTCATCCTCTAATCAAGGGTCCGATATGACTTTGACTAAAATTGACAATCAAATGGAAACATTTTTTAAATATAACACAGAAAAGCCTATGAATTACCAGTCTGCTGATTGGGCACGAATGCTGGAGGCTGCAACCCAGAGAAGAACTGAAGTTCTTTTACCTGAAAATCTTGAGAACATGTGGACAAAAGGAAGAAATTATAAAAAGAAAGAGCAGAAGGATATTAAAGCAGGTTTTCAAGATCCTCTAGTAAAGGGTTCTGGAATAAATGGTGCCATATTTAGTAAAGATATGGGAAAGGAAATGTTAGTCAACAGACACGAAATGCCTCTAGGAACAAATGAGATAGCAATAAAGAAGGTAAGGCAAGGACTGCGTTTTGATGATCTATTAAGTGATGAGAGAAAAACTGGGGAGGACTTCTCTCAAGAGCCCAACAGGGAATTGTATTTTGAGGGAGCGAATCTTGTTGATAAATTGGAGCATGCTAGTATTCTTGCAACTGATGCTAATAAACACCGGCTTAACAGATCAAATAGCACTTCTGCTTTGATAGCCCAGCCTGATACAGAATCGAAATTAACTGGAGAATGTAAAGGGCTCATTATTTCAGAGTTCTACGGCCCCAATTTTGGCAGGCATAGTGGTAGGAGTGATTCAGATATGGTGCTTCACAGCAAGGCACAACAAGTTCCCAAGCTCAAGTGCCGGGTGAGCATTCTTTTCCTGTAAACACCACGTGATGTAAAACTTTATAATATGAGCTGTCAGGACAATCATCAGGAGATGGACTATGTAAATTGAGATGCTTTCCTGTCTTTGCGATGTAAATGCTTACTCTATTGGACGTTTCCTATTGTATACTTCTTAAGTACTAGGGTTGCCCCCTTGCGTATTTTAATTATATTGCATTAGTTGATATATATATATAAATGCTTACTCTAGTCTAACTTGTGTTGTCCGGTTCTGTCTCTACAGGTTATGGGAGCATATTTTGAGAAACTTGGGTCAAAATCTTTTGCAGTTTATACAATTGGGGTGACAGATGCAGAAAATAAGACTTGGTTTGTCAAAAGAAGGTTGCATTTTCATCTGTCCTAATTTTAATGTTGTTACTACATTGTTTTATTATTTTCAAGTTATTATCCATCCGTATCTGGATTTTCCCTCCATCCATGTCTGGATTTTCCTTTGGGTTTATTCGTTCTTGTGACTTAGTATTTTTATCATCTGCAGATACAGGAATTTCGAGAGATTGCATCGACATCTTAAAGACATCCCTAATTATATGTTGCATTTGCCTCCTAAAAGGATATTCTCATCAAACACAGATGACACTTTTGTTCATCAGCGATGCGTTCAGCTTGATAAATATCTGCAAGTAATATGTAGCCCCTTCTTTGTTGTTTTGTTTTACTGCTCTCTTGTACATGATTCTGTTGCCTGATTCTGCAGTCTTTCCCAGGATCTCTTGTCAATTGCTAATGTTGCTGAACAGCATGAAGTGTGGGATTTTTTGAGTGTTTCCTCAAAGGTGTGCATCTTCTTGAAATTTTTTACATGCATTTGTGTGGGCACACATATTTGAATAACCTGCTGATATCTAAACCTTTTAAAAACACATTTCTTTTATGAAGAATTACGCTTTTGGAAAAGCTTCCTCAGTGATGAGAACCCTTGCAGGTATGTGGTTTTTCTTCATGGTTTTTGCTTCACCCTGGCTGTTCCTGCATCTAGGTTGTAATCATTTTTATGTGGTGGTATGCAAGTGTATGCTGATGGTATTATGTGCTACGTTTCTGAATTGCTAGTTGGATTGTTATACAGCTTGGGTTCTGTGCAAGTTGATTGACTGCTGATGGATATCTTAGTTATCACTCTGGGAAATTGGATTCGAGTTTTATTGAGTGGTTTTATGGTAAAATATAAGTAGTCATTGTCAATAAAAAGTTGCTGTCGGTGGTTGTCTTGCTAGTACATAATTAGGAACTCAGTATTGCTAACCATGTAACTGAGGTCTTGAATTGACGGTTCTTTTTAGAGGTTCTCAGTATGAACGGTAGTCTTTCTTCCCCTGCCCCCTTTTTTTTTTTTTGGGGGGGGGGGGGGGGGGGGGGGGATAGACAACTTGTCATTACCAAAAGTAAATGCCATTCCCAAGGATGTATGTTGTATACAAGAATGGCCCTTGCCAACCAAACAGCTCAAGTCCTTAAGATCATCCATGGGATGCAGAAAGACTTAAGACTCAGGTCTTAAAAATGATCTAGTAGGCAGGATAATAATGATTTATGTTCCGATGTGCTACTCTACTCCTTTCACTCCCCATTTTATTACTTGCCATATGCCCATAGATGTTTTCCTTCTATTTGTAAAATTGGGTTTTACTTGTGGTTATTTTTTTTTTTTTCAGTCTAGATCGTTATTTGCTTTTGGCATAAAAAAAAAAAAAAAAATCTTTATGTGCTTTTGGTTCTTGCTTTTCTGGAAACGAGAATTTTTTTTCTAATTTTTCACTTATCAAAAGAAAAAGGAATTTTGCTATCTCTTCGCATAGTTTCAGATAAATTTTAGATACATTATCCTGGATTGTATGAACCATCTATCAGTGAGAGAGGCTGATTAGCTGTACAACTTTGTGCTTTTCTTTCACTTTCTGGCCACGTGTTTGAGGGGGAGCCCTTGTGTGAACATCAGATTCTCATTTTATTTTCTTAGTAGATATTCATTAAGGGAAAAAAACATAATACTTTACCTTCAATATTTCTTTAACCCGACATGGATGGTTTCTGTAGTTGTTTGTGATCATAATTGTTTGTATTATAAACTACATGTTGATCCTGATCTATTTGGATGCTATGATCATTTTTCCATTATCCTTCTACATACTTCTTTTAGTTTTTAATTTTTACAACTTAAACAGTTAATGTGGATGATGCGGTGGATGACATTGTACGCCAGTTCAAAGGAGTTTCAGATGGCTTAAGGCCTAAAGTTGTTGTTCCATCACCCTCTAACGAAGCCTCTTCTTCAACATTTGTCCAGAACTTGTCTGGGAATGCAAATGTGATAAATAGACACATATCAAGTCATAATACTGTGGGAACCTCGAATAGCTCTCATGATAATTATGAAGGGGACAAGGATGAAAATGATGGTCAAGGGGAAGTTAATCGTGCAAACGCCAATGGGTGGCATTCTGACAATGAACTGAACTCAAAGAGTTTTCCACCTCAGACAATCGAACATGCCAAAGAGCCTTTAAACTTCAGTTCTGAGAAGAGACACGATTTAGCCGCAAAATCTGGAACACGCAAGGGTGGATTTCCAGCAGCAAGTCTCCCATTAATCTTGGATCATTTGGAGGACCCAGTTGGAATGCCACATGAGGTATCATAACTTTAGCTGAGTTCATTTCCTTTTTCATTCATGTGTCGCATCTGACTGTCAAGATACCTTGTGTATCCTCATCCAGTGTACTTGGCTACGCCTATTGATATTAATAAATTTTTACTAATCAGAAAAAAGATACCTTGTGTATCCTGTATTATGTATCTTAAGTTCCTGTACCCAACTAGTTGCATGTACTTGTTTTTGCATTTAAAACTCTATGGTTGTTTTATGGTCGGATTTTGTTGCAGTGGACTCCGACAAAATTAAGCGTTCCTCTGTTGAATCTAGTTGACAATATATTTCAGCTCAAGAGAAGAGGCTGGCTGAGGTGAGCAATATTATACCTTAATGACAATTTTATTTTTAACTCAGTCATATTACCATGGAGTTATTCTCATGCATCGTATCAATGTCATGTTGTGTGTGAACACGAACTTTTTTATTATTATTATTATCTTGCTTCTACATTCTTCATTTAGATCTCTTTCTGTTACTGTGATCACCTATGGCATTTAATTTATGTTGTGAATGTCTTGTTTGGCATGGTTTTCAATTACCAGATTTTCCCCCTGCTATTTTCTTGCCAGAGGATGTACTTTTTTTTCCCCTTCAATTTATAATTTCAACTTTTTTACCTGAAAAATATTTTCAACTGATCCTTTTATTACATATTTTGTATTATTTTAGAAACAATTGGCTGGTGTGGGTATTTCTTTTATCATTATCTCCTAAAAAATCATTCATCTTGCTCCCAGGCATGACCATTTTGTTGTTATACTTCGTGTTTGTAAAAACTCATCTATAACTTTTAAGGGTTCTTCTGCCTATCATTTAGCCCTTCATCCAATGTTGGTCTTTTAGACTGATGTAATTGTATTAAAGATTATAACACGCCATAATGCTATCATTTGTTTGATTACCATAACTTGATGATCCATAAAACTTCCTATGGGCAATGCAGAAGACAGGTCTTTTGGATATCGAAACAAGTTTTACAGTTAATAATGCAAGATGCAATTGATGACTGGCTCTTGAGGCAGATTCATTGGCTGCAGAGAGATGACATTATTGCTCAAGGGATTCAGTGGGTTCAAGATGTAAGGATTGAACCAAAAATAAATGTCATCATTTTTCTGTATAGATGTTTACGAACTCAGCATTTGGAGCTGCATGTGCAAAAAAAGCATGCCATGCATTACATGAATGCTGTAAGAGCCTGATGTTTACTTTTCATTCTCTTGGCTCTTCAGGTTCATTCGTCTTCATTGTTCTCAATTTTGGATTCATTTTTTTGTCTTTTTTTTTGGGTGCCTTTGGTCTACTTTCTGTTTATTTGGTGGGTGTATGCTTGTTACACACTGACATGTTTCTGTCTTGTTTCATAGCAAAAGCTTCATACTTTGGGAGTCTCTTGCCATGTGAAATATTTAAAGAAATCAATGACTGAAATCGCATAATGTAAACATATTACATGTTTGTTTTTCAACCTCAACCTCCCCCTGGCAATAGTAATGATGAGCTTATCTGGTAAAATGATGGGTGCATGACCTGGTTTTGATCTCTAAGGTCTGTTGCTCCAGATATTTAATGTTTGCATATAACTTCATTTCCATCATTTCCTGCATGTATATCATTTAGTTATACATCACCATCTGCCAATGAATTATCGAAACTCGCTCAATGGACAATCATAGCTAGAGATTCTTCAAGGAATAATTTGAACCTTTTTTCTTTTTCTTTTTTTAATTATCAAAAAAATAATCTGAACCTTTTTCATGAATATAGTATATATGACTATAATCGTGATTCTGGGATGCTAATACTGATGTTATAGGGATCTATATCTGTAGTCAGCTGATACTTTGAATCATCATAGAACATGAGGCCTGCAGTCAAGTATCCACATCGGTACACTGAAGGAAACACAGTGGTATGTTTAGAAAGGTTAGGTTATGGAAAGTAAATGGAGTGGCATCATAATTGCAACATTACAATTGATGGCATCTCTGAGACTCAAAATTATGCTAAAGTTTTTTATTTTATCAACTTCCCAGTCTAGACTTTAAATCTGAGATTAAAACATTTAAAACTGAAAGTTTGTACACAAATTGAATGCTGTAGAATGTAGATTGGTCAATAGAACTAATAGTTTAAAAAGTGATAAGTATGCTGATCCTTGACATTTGAAGAGGTAAATGTCTTGACCATTTCATGCATGCAGAACACGTTGATTTTTTTTTTTTTTTTGGATTATTAGAATATAACTTTTAGGACTTTTTTTTAAAGGTGATTGAAGTATATAATTCCCTCAGATATTTTTCTCTTTTCTTCATTTATCCCTTTTTCTTTTTCTTTTTAAATATAATGTGCAATTGACCACATATACTCCTGCAATTAACCAAATATAATTTAAAGCTGAAATTAGATTACTTTTTAGCTGCGCAGAGATGAGAACAAGTGATTACATGCACTCCTGCTTCACATTACTTGTTCCAAGTTGTATTGTGATCTTAAACTTTTCTGTGCCTCGATAAAATCATTTGTTATTGTAACTTATCAAAAAAGTTATTTGTTATAGTAAAACCGTTACAATTGGATGGACACAGCAGATAAATATGAAAAGCCATATGCAAATCTTTTTATGTTTTCTTTTAGGTTCTCTGGCCTGATGGCACATTCTTCCGAAGAGTAGGGAACGCTCAGAGTAATGACAATGATTCTGAAGCTAATAAAAAGCCTTTTCAAGCTAGAAATCAATTTGGTGGCAGTAAAGTCTCTACCTTGTTGTCTTTTGAACAACAGTTTGAGGCCACTCGCAGAGCAAGTGATGTCAAGAAAATGTTATTTGGTGGGTAACGCTCTCTTTTAAGCATTTGATTGGTGTTCTTTTGAAGTCATTCAGTTGTGACGTGTTACCTTTATCATGGGACTTGTGGTCGATTTATTTTGAGATAGTTTCCTTATTTTTTTCAGGCTATGATTCTTATTTTTTCCCATTTATGTTTTGCATTTGTTTTTGTCTCCATTTTACTTATAAAAATAAAATAAAAATCCAGACTTCTCAATAGCCATTCGATATTTGATGCTGTGAAAGCTGACTGCTTATCTCAGGCTTGAGAATCTAAATGTGTGACTGTATATTGTTTTTTCAGACTATTTCTACGTGAATGGGACCAAGTAATGAATGAGATCTTTTGGGATATGTCCAACCTCCATGGGAAAATATTTGAATGCACAATGCGTTTTGTCTTCTTTAAGCTATTTTTTGTTGTAGTCCCTAGGATTTTACTATAGGCCTCTTAGCACGAGTAGGTTTTTAACACCTGAGATTTGTAGAATTTAAGATCTCAAATTATGAGGCCAATAGTTATAGTTTAGAAGTTTGCCTTTTTTTTGTAATATCATATTTCATTTTGAAAGCAATTGAGGGAGGAATGTCCAGACATCACTATAAGAAATATAGGACTAAAAATGGGCAATAACCGTGAAGATGGGAGTTACATGTATGTATCACATCGTACATGAGCATTCATAGATTCATGAGACTAGTGACTTTTTCTTGTGTGGTTTGTTCTATCTACGTGATTTCTTGGAAGAGGACCATTTATGTTAATCAAGCTACTAGGAGAAATGTGAGCAGTGTACATGTTACGAGGAAGAGACTTCCCTGGGGATCCCAACGGGCTCTGATATCATGTTGAAGGACCTACAATCATAAAAGAAGTTCTAGATATTAGGAAATAGGCAAACCACTCTTAGCAAGCTTGACAAGGAAGTGATGAGTTGACAATAGCCTCCACTTTTTTTCAGATGGAGCTCCAACAGCTTTAGTCAGTTTGATTGGTCAGTCGCAGTACAGGCGTTGTGCGAGGGACATTTATTATTTCACTCAGGTTAAGCAGCCCTTATCCCTTCTCGATACCGGTTCTTTCTATAATTTTTTTAATCTTTGTTTTATATTTTTTGTTCATCACCAAGAATTTGAATATTGTTTGTTGTAAATTGCAGTCTTCTATCTGTGTGAAGTACCTTGCACATTCGATACTAGAACTAATACTCATATCAGTTTTCCCCGAGCTGCGGAATCTTGTTCGTGAGGTTCATGAGAAGATGAGTATTCCACAACATATATAGAATGTTAATCGATACATCTTCTCTATCCTAATTTGTGAGTGTGTGGTTATAGTGTTGGTGTTGATGAAGCTGAAAGTATAGAGATCCTTTCCAAGATTGGCTAGATCACATTGGTGGCTTTGCCATGGCTATGTATAATTCATTTGTTCTAGAATGTGGAAAGTAGATTTTAGTCTCTCTTATTGGAACTGTACAAAAAATGTAGAAAATTAGGGTGTATAGAAATCTTCTTCCATTTTTACACCATCTGCCTACCGGAGTTATTCCCATCTGACTGGGACACTTTGTATCGTTGCAGACTCGGAGAAACAAAATCTGTGACGTTCTTTATTCGTTCACCATTTTTGTTGATGATTGTACCAACAAAATCATCAAAATATATCGCTTGTTTCTCTTTATATTTATATTACTTCTTTTAAGTTTTGTTGTCAGATTTGCACGGAAAGAACAAGATCTTGATTCTTTCTCCACCTAAAACAGAGACTCAAAACCCAGCGGCTGAGTTTTCCCGGAACGGATATATTGCCCAGGACATTCCTTTGACAGTTGGACTTGTACTGTTGAAGACATTCGCTCTCTATTTGAGAAGCACAGGACGGTCCTACACGTCAAGGTTCTATAGCCTCAAAATTTACTACTTTTGAAAAATAAAACATAATCAAAGAAGATAAAGATATTTATAGTCATAAAGTGCATAAATATTTCATATTATTTTTTAAAAAAGTGAGTAAATATGAGATATATATAAAAAAAATTAAAATCTTAATGATGAATTTTATTATTTTTCAAAATAAGTACGTGACACTTGCACAATTCATACTTGTATAAAGTATTATTCATCCAAAAATTTGTAATTGGATACTAGGCTTCTACAGTTCTCATAACATTGTTCATCCAGATCAATTATTCTTTTTTAGCCCGATCTAGATTATATTCGGGTTGATAATCGGATTATCCACCCTCCCATATTTAGGAGCAGGTACGGTTATGAGGAGAATACCGGATTTAAAACTTGATACCCAAAACTAGATTTTATTTTTTAACCTGGTTACAATCCGGTACTACCTCGGGTTGTATCTAGATTTCACCTAGGTAATCGAATTTAAAAATTGAAAAAAAAGCATATTTTTTTTGTAAAACTTGGTCAACCTCTACGTGAATTCTAATTTCAAAATTCGGATTCTTTTAGGTACCGGCTCAAGGATATGGCGAGAGTTACCCGGGCGGCTACTTGGACCTCATTAAAGTTCAGGTTCAAGTATGGTCACGAACCCAAATTCTTACCGGGGTGAATGGTTCCGTTCAGCAGGCACCAACGCGACAACATTTACGTTTGTTTTTATAATTATTTTATCTACCATTATAATTTTTTTAAATTTTTATATAAAATAAAATAAATAATTTAATATTTTAAAATTTTAAAATAAAAATTATTTTTAAAAAATTATATTTTAAAAATATTTTATTCAACTTTTATCTCAACTCATTTCATTTTATTTTATCTTATTTATGAAAACAAACGAAGGTTTAATATCAGATTGTACAAATATATTAAAACAATTATGCAAAAATGGGACAGACAAAAAAAAAACAACCGAAATCAGTTATGATGGTCTCCCTCTAATCTTCCCAATTTTATATTTGAGCGATGCTGCTGGGATGCCGCATAGACAAAACTCTTCTTTTTTTTTTCATATTTTTTTAATATATTTAAATATTTTAAAAAAATAAAAAATATTAATACACTGATAGCTATTTCCTTAATTAGTAAGTAAACAAAAATAAAATAAAAAATTAAATATATGAAGGTCCAAATGAATGAATAAAATGAGATGGCGTGTTGACATTATTCTTTATATTTTGATATTCTAAAAACTATTTTTTAATTTCTTTTTGGGATATTGTGGAATTTGTAAAGGTGTAAGGTAATATGTGATATTGAATCCAACTCGAACATAAATTAATAGATTTAGA